>WEKX01013718.1:280-65798 GCA_013390025.1 Pitta sordida | reverse complement strand
TTAATGTACCTGTAAAAGCCTTTTTTATTATGCTGTATATTAGTAGCCAATTGAAGCTCAAACTGAGCGTTTGCATCTCTAATGTTTTTTTCTGCATGACTTGACAACATCCCTAAACAAAGTCCTAGTTACCCTCCCCTCCTTCCAAAGGTGATACATCCTTTTTTTAACTCTTAGCTCATTCAAAATCTCCTTACTCAACCAGGGCGGCCGTCTACCTTTCCTATCAAGTCTGAACTTTTCCTGCTGAAGCTTAAGACTATGATCTCTCGTCTTGCTACCAGAGACCAAGGAGAAAAGACCAGCCCCCGCCTGACTACAACCTCCTTTTAGATAGTTACAGACAGCGATAAGGACACCCCTGAACCTTCTCTTTTCTAGGCTAAACAGACCCAGCTCCTTCAGCCGCTCCTCAGAGGGCTCATCTTCCAGCCCCTTTACCATCCTAGTCGCCCTTCTCTGAACTCGTTCCAGCACCTCGGCATCTTGCATGACAGCAGATTAGTAAGATTGGCTGAAATCACTGAAACTGACTGTGCCATACTTACCACGATTTTCAAGCAGGGGGCTTATGGTGTTTTATGTTATGGGTTGCTATTTTTACAGGTTTTTAAGTAAGAAAGGAAATTTGAAATTAATTCTAAAGGTTTTATGGTTTGATATAAAATAGCAGTTCTATATCTAATCTATTGTCTAGGAGACATCAGGAGGTAGGCTGCAAAGCATTGTCAATTTATTTTCTTTAAAACCCATGCACATATATTCCTACGTATTCAGATTGAGAAAAATACCTAAAATTTAATGGCATCCTACAATGTATCTCAAGAACTCCTTTATTTAAAAAGAAAGTACTGTGCCTATAATAGCCCATTCAACTATTTTTGTAAAAATTTCACCCACTATACATAAAATTACTTTGTTTTCATATGACTTGGCATAATGACAAAAAACAATGACACATGAGCATAATGGCAAGTGCTTGTTCCAAGTACTTCAGGTATTGTGTTATGCACTCAAGGGGTGGGTGGGGAACCTGATTCAAGGGGGGGAGTTTTGCATGCTGACAGGACAGTGTGGGATTGAAAATCTGGTAAAACCTGATTGCTGGCAAGGGAAGACTGGAGACGTACAAAACACATTTCAGGTTTTAAATGCAAAATCAGTGGAAGTCATTGTTAGTTTATTTTGCATGTCATTTCCATTTTTAGTTAAAGGTTCATCTGGAGATCAGTCTTGTCTGTCAAGCAAACCCCACTTTTGACATCTCAAAGATACAGTGCTGGGGTCTGTGCACTATGAAATACAGTGCTAAAGGCTTAAAAAGAGCTGGCAGGACTCACTTGGCTCTCTGCAGTTAAATTGTCTGCATTTTTTTGTGCTCCGCCTGGTAAGCTATCCCACTGAACACTTGCATGATGTCAGATTTCCTGTCTAGGACTTTACCTTTGTGCCCTGATGGCTGTGACACAGTAAGCTGTAGAAAAAGAATGCTTCTTATCCAAGGAACTGAACTAAGGGTCCTCTAACTTGTAACTCATGAGTTGCTGAATGATTTTTGATAACTTGTGAGCAGCAGAGCGAAATAACTGCAAGATGACGAAATGCCTTCTGGTTCTCAGAGGAAGTAGGGTGTGAGGCTCACTTCACTACGACTGGTAAAGTTTGCTGAGATCTTTTGCATAAAAAGAATTGCAGCAGCAGTAGTAGCATGGCCATAAAGTACATTTTGCATTGTTCATAAAAATGCAAGGGGCTTCCATAATAAATAAGAGAACCTAATTATGATATATCAATAGTAAAGACATATAGCTAAAGATTTGAGGTCAATGGGGTTTGAATTTCTGTGAAGACTGATTGCTGTAAGGAACTCATTGTAGGTCGCTAAATTAGGATCCTTTAGGCTTACCTCATCTTGAATCAATGACCCATACGACTGCTCAACAGTGTGTTTTCCCCTGTCTGCTCTGTGCATGTGTGGCTCTAAGACAAAAGGGTTTTGCTCTTTTTTGGCCAAAGCTTGTACCTCTGTGGAATTAGCAGTGCCAGATGCGGGTCACTTATCTATCTAAAGGCAAGAGGAGCTATAACAAGGAGCTGAGAGATATTTGGGGAGCAGGAATCCATATTGCACAAAAGAAGTCTTTTGTTTAGTGCTTTGTTGCAGAAAAAAATTCTGGCCTGAGAGATATATGGGTGGAGCTGCAAGCCCTTCCTCTGCTGGAAACAGCATCTAGTTAGACGTCCAACACACCCTTCCTCCTGCCCTTGGTGCACGGCAGTCTGGGGACATGAGGGGCTGCCACTGGAAGAGAGAACAATTCTCTGTATGGTGAATCTGCAGGGAGCTCCCCCTCAAAGGGAAGCTGTGCTTGGCTTTGGTAGGTGTTTAGGGACTTCTTTGTATGACTTAACAATCCTGAGAGTGTGGTTAGGTTCTGCCAGGACAGGAAGAGTTGCTCAGGACTGTGTCAGGAAGATGAATTGTCTGCTAACAGTGGCCAGAGGTTCCTGCAGCTTTCCCTGGCCCCCCTGTCCCTGGCCTTGGTGACAAGGAGACTGAGGCTAGCCAGATGAGGGTAGAGGAAGTGCTAAGAACTTAGCTGAGTTGCTCCTACTTCTCCTGCTTAACTAGGTATGCTCTGGAAGTTGCAGTGCTATTATCTAGCTTGTGCATCACCGAAAGGGCAAACGGACTTGACAGCAAATGGGACCAAGCAATAAATGAACTTGTACTCTGTGACTTCATAGGCCAACAGGACAGAAAGGGGAGGAAAAGTGGAGAAGGAAAAAAACCACAGCAACTTACAGCTTCATTTCAGACCTATTTGTCTCTCTGCTTGAGTGAGACAAGTTCCTGCTTAAATCAGGCCACTCCATTTTTCATTCTGAATGAATCACTGAAATTCTGAAACAGAAACAATAAAATAAGGTCTGCCTATGCCACCCAAATCATTATGACAACATGTCTGTGGCTAATGATTACCAGTAGTATGTGCCTTTTGCCCAACTAGGAATCTTTGTCTGTATCTGTAGGAAGTGCTGTAACTCATTTTCTTTTCAGATGGAACCATATGCGTTCTAGGATAAGGTGAAGAAAGTGATTTTTTATCCCTGGATGGTTATTTCTAAGGATGCAGGAAGCAAAGCATTTTACACAGCTCTGTATTTGCTAGAACTATGACAGTCAGCCATCACACTGCTCTCCCAAACCACTTGTTTTGATGGGGAGGGAGGGATAGGTCACAAATATCAGATTCTCAGTAACCACTCTCAACTTGTCTTGAACAACTGCAGAGACATCCATTTCTGTCTGCAAGTGGGTAGCTGTGCTCAGAAGCCATAGCCAATGGGCATGATGAGCATGTGTGATTGATTATGGGATGTGAATACTTAAATCCTGTGATCTGTTCTGGGCCCCTCTCTACAAGAAACACATTTTGGTGCTGGAACTCATCCATAGAAGGGCAATGGAGCTGGTGAAGGGTCTGGCGCACAAGTGTTTGGAGGAGTGGATGAGGGAGCTGGGGTTGTTTAGCCTGGACAAAAGGAGACTTAGGGGAGACCTTATCACTCTCTGCAACAGCTTGAAAGGAGGCTGAAGTTGGGTGAAGGTCAGTCTCTTGACCCAAGTTATAAACGATAGGATGAGGGAAAATGGCCTCAGGTTGCACCAGGGGAGGTTGAGTTTAGGTACTAGGAAAAGTCTCTTCACTGGTCAGGCATTGGAACAGCCTGCTCAGAGAAGTGCTGGAGACACTATCCCTGGAGGTATTTAAAAGACATGTAGGTGTGGCAGTTACAGATGTGGTTAATGTGAACTTGGCAGCATTAGGTTTATGGTTGGACTTGATGATCTTAAAGGTATTTTCCAACGTAAATTATTCTATGATTCTGTGACTGTGAGATGCCATGGTGTTATGGTTTGGGGGTAATCTATCGTAGATGACAGATGAAGGCAGAATTAATGTCACTACATAAACTCTGCTGAAATTGCATCATTAAAACTGTGTATTGTTGAAGGCAAATAACCCTCACTCCACCTCCAAGAAGGATTAATACAGGCTGTAATGAGTATGCACAAGAAAAGGTTATTAAGTTTATCAAGGAACCAAGATCCTATTTTAAGTGATCAAACAAAGCAGAGGGAAGCAGACCACATGAGCTTTTCTGCAGCATCCCTATGATATCTACTCAGTCATATCACAGGCAGTGTCATTTTATGAACTAGAGAAACATCCTCTGTGAGTGTACCATTTCTCCCTGCTTTCGCCTAGTCTAAATGAAGCCTAATGGAAGTATGGTTAGGAGTGATGGGTTTACTTATGAAAACTGAGGACAGTGCTTGCAAGCTCGAGCAGTGTTTTCTGTTCTTGTGTCCCTTTTCATTCAGCGTTGAACAAACTGATACCTGAAGAAAGCCCTCTCCGGATTTTTGCATGGGACACAGAACATGAGTAAAGACTCTTTGCTGATGCTGAAGTGTAAGAACTATGCTGGGAGGGGAAGTGGCACCCATTACTACTGGCTGATACCAATAGCCTGGGGGTTATTTTAATGGAGGATCCAAAATGCTACTGGCCTTAGGCTTTGCAGAGACAAATCTTCCATTCTCTTTCTGGAATAGGGGTAAAGCTAGAAGCTGAAGTGCTGTCACACAGATAAAGGCACATTTGCAAAGGACTAGAAGCTCCTCTTAATTTTTTTTTTATCCTGAAAACCACGATCATGACATAGATCTCAAAAGCATCAAGAATTATCTGTGAAGCCTAGATTGATGCACTGTACTGCTCACCTGCCTTGCAAGAGCAGTGCCCACCAGAGACCTCCTGCATCGTCCCAGCTGTCATCCATGGGCAGATCTCAGCAGTGTGGCAGACAGGGAGCAGACTTCTGAGCAGCTGGGTGCATAAATATCTCCAGTGGACCTGTCCAATCTGACTTTGATGTGACTCAGTGTCCCAATATTCTTGGTGAGTGGTTGGTTTTTGATGAAGTCCTTCACTCACAAGGGCAACGCTTTTGTACCCATCTCCTTCAGTGGGCTGACAACAATGTCTGATAAATTTTGTTCATGTTACTGGTCCTCGTTTTTCAACAGCTGAGAGACAGAAAAGCTCAGACTATGTTTTTTAAAACTTTTGTTTAGAAAAAGGAAGGTTGTAAAGGGAAATTATTTTTTTTAACTAGGTCTAAAAACATTCATTATTATGATGACCTGCTGACAGGTCGGCTGTAAATAACAGCTGTAGTATTTGTTAGCAAAGTCAAGTCACGTGAGGAATGGCTGAAGGAGCTGGGGTTGTTCAGCCTGGAGAAAAGGAGGTGGCGGTGGTGGTGACATTATCTCTCTCTACAACTACATGAAAGAAGCTTGTAGTGAGAGGAGTGTTGGTCTCTTGACCCACGTAACAAGTGATAGCGCAAGAGTAAAGCCAGCCTTGAATTGTGCCAGGGGTAGTTTAGCTCAGATATCAGGAAAAAAATGCTTTGCTGAAAGGGTTATCAGGAACTAGAACAGGCTAACTAGGGAAGTTGTGGAGTTATCCCTGGAGGTACATATTTCAAAGACATGTAAACATGGCATTTAGGGACATGTTTTAGTGGTGGACTTGGCAGTGTTAGGTTTGAACTCAATGATCTTAAGGGTCTTTTCCAACCTAAATAATTCTATGTTTTGATTCTGTGTTTACTGAGATTTAAAATTAAATAGGAGACATCTCTCACAAAGTTGTTAAAGCTTTTGACGACTTTCATGGAACGGAGAAGTTCCATTTCTAGCGTTTTCTCTTTCTAAAATTTATTTTCTTTTTTTTGAAGCCTTATTCTTTATCAGCAGGGTGGCACTGGTTTAAGTTCTCTACTTTCCCCCTATTCCTAACTCTGCTGTCTCCCTCCCCACCTCAGTATCATGGCATTTTGTTGTATTGTAATGTCCCCTTATCCACTTCTGGTGTCAAATTCTGTCACGTGAATGGGCTGCTGTGCCACTGCCAAAAATAAATGCTGTGCTAGCCTTTCCTAAATGTGTACCGACTCAGCTGGGTCTCCAGGACTTTTTATAGCCCTCCAGCACAGTCCTATCTTTGGTAGCATCAGCATTTCCATGGCAACCAACTGTGATGTCAAAGCAACATGAGGGTTTTTTTGTGAGAACGGGCAGGAAGCAATGAACTCTCCATAAGCAAAGATCCAATTTTAATGCAAATATCTCTCATAATGTCTGCCACCACCTCTGTTTATCATTCTAATCCTAATTATATCACTGTTACCTTGCTACCCCCCATCCGTCATACCCACTTGTTGCATGACCCTTAGTTAGGTTCTGCAGTGTGCCCTTCCTTACAGGAATATGTGTGCATTTTTGAGGAGAAAGGTGTGCTCTGTTCAAAGCAAGGAGAAGCACTAACAGGAATGGGAGAGATATAGCAGCAGCATTAATATACAAACATTTATTTATTTCAAAACTAATGTAATTGGTCAACACCAGCCTTCTCCAGCCTTTTCCAGTGGATATATTTCTAGTGAATGGGCAGGTTGTAGTGATGTGAACTGAGCCTTCTGACTGCACGTTACAGAACTTTTTCCAGGCAGGATCTCCAGGGGGAAGAATCATGGATTGATATATTACACTGACAGATCATAAGAGAACAAAGGTAACAAATGAGCTTGTAAGTCCCAAAGGCTGCTTACCAGCCCTATCTTAAAACCCCCCTTCAAGACCACAGATTCTGCCTCAGCTTTGTCCACTTGCAGTACTGCAACCATGCATGTCCTCTAACCCAGAGGACAGCAATGAACAGTGGGGGATTTAACTTTTAATAGGATCTATCTGTCTTTATCTGCAGTACTGCATATTCCTTGGACCAAAACACTCACGTGATGGAGACTGCCTTGTGGTATTAAGGATTAAGCCTGTAAGAATTTTGATTTGTAGGGCAGACTTCCCCCCCTGCTGAGAGTGGAAGAAACAACACATTGTGACTTAATGCTACACAGAGTAGAATTTATCTCCTTAGCACTCTCCTAGATGTCATCTCTTTTGTTGGACTGATTGTGTTTTTACAGTTTAGGTGAAGATATAGGGGTGATTATTGACAACAGTGAATGGGTTTTACCCAATTCTAATTTGGGCAATGAAGAGTCAAAATACTCCTCCCTACCCAACCTGAATCAATAAATAGATGTCTGTAATTATGGGCAAGTCACTGGCTCATTGGCAGCAGAAAATGCGCTGTGGTTTCTCCTACTTTTAATTCTCTAACATTACAAAATACATATGTACATATAAAACAGAGTTGAGAGAGAAAAATGAACAACTTACTCCTTGGCCCTGCAGAGGAAACAAGTTCACACAAAATCTTGTCTGAATTTACTACATGGGAAGACAAAGGCAGGACTCTTACTCATCTATAAATTGCCTTGCAGACTTACTTCTCCACCATCTCATAGGCCCTGGCTGGTCCCCAGCATCCTCTGGTGTCATGTTGTGACCACAGGAGCACTGAGCGTGGGGCTCCCTTGCCCAGACGAGGCACACTGCAGCCCTGCACAGAAAAAGGCACACCTCAGCATCCCAAGGGCAGAAGTGTCTCATACCCTCTGTACCCGTTGCAGGGTGACAAGAACATTTGCAGCTCCCGCCTCAGGCCTGTCTGATGTGCAGCTGAGTTGTTTGTTCTGGTGAGCTGGCTGCAGGCCCAAGCAACATGCAAGACACTTCTCCACGCAGCAAGGGATCCTGAACAGCCTAACCTAGCAATCCCAGCCTCCACTCGCCCTGGTGGAGCCATTAATCCTGAAGGCTAGAGATGGCCACAAACCTGACAATTATTCGATTAATAATTTTAAAATAAGGCATATAAACACTGTGTCATGGTAGTTCCTCCCATAGTACGTACTGCCATCAATGTGTTTACGATTTGCAAAATGCTGCTGTTACAGTTCCTTATTTCAGACCTACCACAATTTGCTTCACTTTTGCCACCATTCTGCAAAAATTCTATCTGTTGGAAAGTTTTGCATCTATCATGATGAAAATAATGATTATTTTTGGACAAATCAAGCAAGTCAAAACAACAAATACACACCCATGTGTATATACATATGTATAATACAGATACAAATATATATATAATACATAATACATAATACAAATACACATGTATTATGACAAAAATACTAACAGAATATTGATAAATAGAATATAACAGAATAGAGATAATAGAGAATAACAAATCTTGCAAGCTAGTTCTTAAATTTTATGGCAAATCACAGAATCACAGAATATTCTGAGTTGGAAGGGACCCACAAGGATCATCGAGTCCAACTCTTAACACTGTCTCCCTGGCAGGAATCGAACCCGGGTCTCCCACACGCCAGGTGGGGACACTAATTGATTGTTATACCAAGAAACTTTGTAAGGGTTCTATTTCCTAGGTGCTGCATGCATAATCTTTCATTTTTATTGACATAACTTGTTTAAATCTGTTCAAAAAATGGGTGTTTCTGTGGTCTGAGCACTCACACACACATACCTTCATGCTTCTGATCAGTGTTAAACATCTTTGCTACAGACTCAGTCTAAAGAACTCATTTTAACCGTCTCATTTACCCCAAAGAGAGGGAGATCATGGTACCAGAGCAAGATGTAGCTCTTCATCATTGTAAGGGAGGCCATGCTAATGAATTTGTGCTACTGAGTTCCTTAATTACGAGTCCTGGAGAGTATACTCCAAACTGACAGCTAAGCTGCTAGTGATGGATTCACACAACAGCATTGTGCCTTGCTGGTTAGCTGCCACCTGTGACTATGGCTTTAAAAATGATGCTGATGAGATTTTATCTTAAGACCCTGCTGTCCACCCACTTCCATGCTGAGAGAGCTGAGTAAGTATTTACTTTTTCCTCAAATAATACCCAAATGCACTCATCCTTGTGCATGTGTTTTGGTGGTTTGGTTTTTTTTCCCCTTGCCTCTAATTCTTCATGGAAGTTAAACCACCAAGGTCAATCAACTCAGATAACCAGTGTCTCCTCAGAAACAATAACCAGGCAGCCCTTCAATGGGATTTAGAGAAGGAAACACCTATCAGCACTCAAGCAGCCATTATCAAACTCCAACCACCTTGATCTCCTCCGCTGTGTAACTCTTCTTCACCTGCAACACTGTTAACAAGACGAGCCAAATCAGTGCCAAACAAACCCTGGTTTCTGCTTCTCTTTCGGTTTAGCATTTCTGTGCAAGCAAGAATATTAAAAAGTTTTGTTGTATTTTTTTTCTATCATCACAATGTGATTTTATGCAGTCCCACCAGCACACTTAGGTTTATGAACTATGTGCAGAAGCTGATCTTTAGCAGACCCTTGACGTTTTACCCTTTTAAAACTTTGAATTAAATATTGACAGTGTTCTGCATCTGTGTCAAGTAATGAGGAAAAGTTAAAAGCTACAGAAGTAACCCAGACTTAAGCAAAATCATATGCTCTGCTTTTTTGGGTTGCACTGTGATTTTTACAACTGCTCCACAGTGTCAGTTTCTGCATAGAGTTGCCGTAGCAACAGTGTTAATAATTGGCCCAGGACTAGACCTTAACATTAACTCATGGTTTGTTTCACATGCACCGCCAAAAAAGGAGGAAAATAATCTGTTTATTTGTAATCCACGATAAAAGAATGTTGAGATTTAAAATGACTAAACTTCATAGCAGGTCCTCGACAAGAATCAGGTGTACTTGACCTATGCTGTCTAGCAAACAACCCCATGTGTATCATGCTATGAGTATAACATGGGATTGTAGCATACCCTGAATCTGGCTGATCAGAAGCCGGCTGCTGGTTGTTTTATGGCAGGCCACAAATAATCCTGACCTCATATATTTGTAGAGATACTGTAATTAAATGAATTTACTCAGCAAAATTTTATTCAGTTAGCAAAACTGATTACAGTCATAGGATTTGATGGATGTACTATGTAAAGGTTCAAAGCAAAGTTTTAACCTGACTCTTTGGAAGTCTGGAGAGAAAAGGGGGGAAAAGATTAATTTGTAAAATGACACTACCTCTGAGATTATCTCCATGTAAAAAGAACAGTTGTGTTTACTTCTATTGGCAGCAGAAAGGCAAGCTGCAAAGGTAATACAGGTAAAAGAAGAAAGCCGGTAGTGCCCTGGAGGCTACTAGCAAAGGAGATATCCACAGCTGCTATACTTGTTACATGAAGCTGACTGAGAGAAGGAGGGCGTTGGAACAAATGTCTCCAACGTCTTCATTTGGTGTTACTGGTATCATGTCCTTTTCTCAGTTTGTGCCTAAGTGTCTGTATAATACAGAACCTGGACACTATTTTTCTATCCTTTCCCTGGGAAATGCTCAGGGCTCCGCTGACAGTTGTTTCAGAGAAGCAGTGTAAGCAGCACATCTCCCTCTGCATAATGTGTGCATCAGGATGGAAACCAAAACAAACTGTCTGTGTGGGATGTGACTGACATCTGATTCCTGTGCAGTATTGAACCTGTGTCCACATTTCCATCCTGTGAGCTCATAACGCTAAAGCAAGTCGTCTTGGTATACAAGTGTAGTGATGCTTCTGTGTCTTGCTTGAGCTGGGGAAACAGGGCTGGCAGCAGCCTTGCTGTTTGCCATCCAGTTTGTTCTTTGTGAAGTGCAGTGAATCTTCTAGGCTGAGGTGATGGACAGGGAAGAGAACAAGGCAACTGGAGGAGCTGAGCTTCTATATGTAATCTGAAAGTGGAAGATGGTGTGCATCTCCTCTCATTCCTAATCCATGAGGATCCTGTCTTGACAGAGCTCCTTTTATTTTAGGGAGATAAGGCATTTTATAAAGGCTTTTATGAGAAATTTCTCTGGCCATCTGTGAGAGGACAGCTTCAGTGAGAAGCAAGGTAACTTCGTTATAGAGAGGCTGCTGTGTGACACTGGAGCGTTTATGTCCTGCTCATACAGCAAGTAAGGTTTAACTGCTTTTGGAGCTACTTTGTTGCATTTAGACTTTTATTTAAACTTCTCTAGAATAAGATTCAGTAGAGGAGGACATGTTATACTCTAGTGTACTCTGCAACTCATTTCCAGATGCCAGGATGCCCCAAGGAGCTGACACACCCAAGAGGACAGGTACTCCTAGTGAGCTGGGAGAAAAGCATCTTCCTAGTGATCTGAACTCTTAGCATTCAGAACCTGGTCCTGATCTCCCTGCAAACTCTTTGTGCATGTGCTATGGGAAGGACTTTCCCCACTCTACTTTATAGTCCCCATGACTTGTTAATAAAAAGAAACCACAGGACAGGCAGCTGTTGCAGTGTGACACTGCAAAAAACTTCCTAACAAGACAATATTTATCTCAGGCAGAACAATGTCTTTCTTTTCCAGAGCTATCAGTTTTGCACCTCTCTTTTATACTTATTTTCAGGCTGCACAAGCCAGTGTGACCTGTCATTGTTTGCTTAGAGGGATGGTTTTGCTTTCCAGCAGAAATGCCAGATGTTGCTGATTCTCTTTTACTGCTAAAGAGATGACTGCCTGAAGGAAGTCTGATACTGAAGGCCCTGAGAGTCTCCTTTCTCCTTGAGGAGCTTTGTCTACACACCGGTAGGGACACACCATCCTTCTCCTTCCCTACTTGCCTTCCCTCTGGACCCAGAGTCTGTTTTACATCCCAGAAGAACAATGGGATATCACCATTAGATAGAACATTATTCTAAAGATGGGATGCTCTCATAAACCTCCTCCAGACCAGTCTTAGCCCAGGTTGCCCTGCTAAGCAAACTATGGTCTTGCCCTGGCCTATCTGCGTGAATAACACTGGAGTTGACAGGCTTTTCGGTGGGTTGTTTTGGGGTTTTTTTCTCCATCCTTCCTGAAATAATCCAATGATTATGGAGAATGACAGCAGAATGGCAGCAATGGCATGACTGATCATACTGGGCTGGATACAAATGCAAACTGGCAGTCCAACAACAGGACTGGGAAAGGAAGACATGATGGCTGTGGATCTGAGCACTTTGGAGTTCATATTTGTATGTGAAAGGCATGAAAGAAAATGGTTATTAACTAAAAAGACCCAAGTAGAAGCTCTGACAGAGGCCTCCCTCTCCATGCCATCCATCTTTATTATGGTAATGCCTGCAGGTTTCAACTCTTTTTCTGGGAGTGGAGCCAAGTAAGGAACCCCACCAGTTCCTTCTGGAGCACTTGAGAGAGGTTTCTTCTCAGCAACACATCCTTGGCCAATGGCTACTCTATGAAACCTGGAACAAGCCTGGCTTTCATCTCCTGTTTATAGCAGGGCTCTCTTAGGATAAAGATAGTTCCTGCATTTTCTTACCCCCTAAAGGCATTTCTCTATACGGGGCAAAAAGGGAGGAATCTACCAGTCTGCATCCATATGGCTGGGTGAAGGGAGGCAAAAGGCCTTTTCTTGTGGTCCATTGAATGGGAAGGAAAAACCCAGGGAAAATCTCTTCCAGCTGCTTTTGCTCACTTGTTGGTTTTAAGCAAGACATTTTCCTCCTTAGGGCACAAAGGAGTTTCGGGATATTCTTCTCAGAACCCAACCCCACACCAAGCACAAGGAAGGTATTTCCCAATATCATCTCCCTCTTCACAGCTGCATTAAAGGGCAGGACCAGTGCTTCTCTTTACCCTCTGAGGGTGTGGCAGGCTGCCTGCTCACTAAGACGCATAGGCTGGCTGTCCCTGCTCCAAGCTCTGCAGAGCTGCTGACATCCCTGCCTTTCAGATTTTGGATTGAACAGCTTCAATCCACAGATTGTGAATGACTCAAATGCTCTTCATCAGCAGCTGTTGAATCTTCCCCTTTCCCTTTCCAGGAAGGGGGAAGAGACTGATTTATTCACTTTGCTGGGATGGCAGAGGACAGGAGCAAACTGTAAAAAGGAACAGCATATTCTAACACTGTTCAAATCCCAGGGCTTAATGCATGCAATCTGCCCTTCTAGGATTTCAGCCCTCTTATGAGTGATATCTTAATTTGCATCCAATTACAAATAAAGTGTGCACTATTTAACTTTCTGACGGAACTCTGACAAGCTGACGTGAGATGCTCCGCGTAGCTTAATGACAAACTAGCTGCAGAAAGCTACTGCAACTGTGTGTGAGGGGTTGTATCATTGCTTTTCAGAATGCTCAGACTGCTCATCTTTGTCACAAATTTCATGCTGCAAACTTCTTGGGGAGATTTTTGTTTTTATTTTTTTGTGATAGAAGGGGAAAGGAGAGAGTGAGAAATCTAATTTTTGAAAGGAACATCATGCAAACCTCCCTTCCCATGGTGCTGAAGTCCTGGGCAAAGAATTAGGTTTATTACTAGAATTTCCTGTTATTACAATGATGATTAGAGCTATCAACAATTTTCCTGGGCATGGTGCAAGCATAATAAATTGCCTCTCCCTGCCTCTCAAATTACCAATAATCCAACAGTCTGATGTCAGCAAATCTGAAACCATCAAGTGGCTGAGAATTTGTTACTCTAGAGAGAAAGACACAGATCACTGATCACCTCCCCCTTGCATGCTCAAGCCTTTAACTCAGTCCCCTATGCAGTGACAGCTTTTTCCTTTAAGATATGAAAGACTTGCAGCAAATGGCATTTTGCAGCCAGGCAGCTTTCATTCCTGAGTGGATTCATCTCTCTGTCCAGAGCTGTGTGTCCTGCCAGCCCAGCCTTTTCAAAGCCTTTACTAAACAAATTCCAAAGGGATGCTGCCAGGACACCACATTCACCACTGTTAAGATTTAAAAAAAAAAAATCACTTCTATTGTTTTAAGGGTATTTTCTATTTCTGCTATCATATTTGCTGAGAAGTGGTGACAGCCCTGGAGTGATGTACTTGCAAACATGCATAATTCGCTCTGGCTGAGGCCAAGACAATATGCTTTCCTTATCTCAGACAGCTGTTGAGTTAATGGTGATGTCAGTCAATGGATCCTAGATTTTGTTGATTTTTCTCCAGCTCAGTAACCAGCCTTGAAGCAGGATATGGCATTCAAATTGATCATGTGGCCAATAGCTTTTCCAAAATGTTAGTGTGTCATGCTGATATGATTCATTTTCTCAAGCAGCCAATTTCCCAGTCCTCCAGTAAAAACTGCCACAAGTTTCAGGTTTTTCTCAGCCTTAGATAATCCAGATTTTAACCTCTAGGGAGCTGGTACCCCCAAATTCTGTGGCAAATGGTAATTAAACAGCTGTATTTCAGCTACTCAGGACTAGTTGCAAAAGGCATCAACTGTGTATTCCCACTTCAGTGCTGAAGTCGGTGAGCTGAGCAAAACTCTGTGCATCCCTATTCCCTCCCTCGTGCAGGTGGTTTGCACAGTGCAGAGCTTCACATGGGCCTTGGGCTTTGACCATGTTGGAGCATAACAAGTGAGAGGGATTGCAACTGCCTTTCTGAAAAGTTAGAAAAGGAGCATCATACTCAAATAACTCAATCCCTCTCTTGAAATGTCAGCTTCACACAGAGAAAAAAAGAGGAAAAAGAGAAGTGTCAAAGCTGATAGTGCTGGACATCCTTTGCCCTCCCCCTTTAATAAAGGGGGATGGAGAAGATGTAAATGAGTTGAGACTAAAAAGGCCTGAAATCTATTATTTTTTTCCAAATGAGAAATTAAGTACTTTTTCCTCAGCTTGGGTTTTTGGTGTGTTTTTTGGTTGGGGTTTTTTTTGTTGCCATTTTTTGGGTTTTTTGAAATTTTTATTACAGACTAAGTACTATCTGGCTTTTCCTCTGAAGTAGTACAGAAATGGGTCAGCTAATACCATTGCAACATCACAGATATCAAGAGAAGGGGACTGATGAGGAAAAGAGACATACTTAAAACCATATTTGCTTTTGTCAACACTTACTCAATTCAGATTTTGAACATAGAGCTGAGAGAACAGACTCTGAAAAGAGATCACAAGCCACCCAGCACCATGGGGAATCTCCCACCACTCTTGCTGTGCCTGCAGTTTCATGTGCCTTGATTACTTTGTCATTTTGTTTGGGTGCTGTACGTGGAGGACCTCAGAAAGGTCTGAGGCTGTCAGTCTCAGAGATGCTGGGGCGAAACTACAGGAGTAAGTTCAAGTACTTTCCAAGCTGAGCAGTGCCAGCAGCCTATTTGTGTGTAGCAGATACCTCTGGCAAGATTAGAGGCTTTGAGGTCAGTAAAAAACATGCAGGGACTTTCTGATGGTAAAACAGCATCTACAGATGCAGTTGACACCTGAACTCAAAACAAAAAAGCAGTTTGCTCCTTATGGTAAACATCATCCCTATAGGAGAAAGGCAAATTCATCCTCTTTCCTGGCTGAATGGTCTAATTAAAGCAATCCAGCTTTTGTTAAGTGTCCCTTACCAATACAGAACTAGACTGAGCCCCCAGTGCCCAGTCCTCCTCTTATGGAGTATCTTATTTCTGACTGACAGACAAATCTTGCTGTAATTTCAACTACAGGGCTCTCCTTCTCAGGGGCCTGTTGGTCTCATAAACTACCCTGGCTATGCTCTTGTGTCCTGCACTTTCTGGTGCAAGCTGGTTGCTTTATAGCCTTCTCTCTACTCAGCCTGGCTGTAAGCCGGCAGCACTCTCCTCCAGCCAAGCTAAGAGAGGATGCAGAAACAAGTCATCTGGTACCAGCTTATAATACCCCTATTGTAGCCAGTTTTATGTCCCAAAAGTTCACAATGTAGCACCCTCAGTGACATTCCCACAGCATCTGAGCTGGATGACAGGCTCAGCAATGGTAATAGCAATGGGTCCCATCAACAATCTTGTAATGGTCAAATAGAAGTAACGATGGAAATTTAGATCTGAGGTTAAGCCAGATGTTATGGGGAGAGCCCTATTGTTCTAGTGTAAAACTTTTCTCCTTTTTACTAGAACAGACAATAGGATTCTTTTCTTATCTCCCCTTCCCTCCCCTGCAAGGAATGTGGCCAGGGGAGGGGCCATCTCGTTTTTACTGGACAAACAATGACAAAATAAGACAATTCTTTGTCTTATCTCCCCTTCCAGGCAAGGCATGTGACTAGGGGAGGGGCCCGAGGGCTTGGGCGGGCTGAGTGACAGCCAATGGCATGTGAAGACATGCCCACAAGGCATGTGACATGGGAGGGGCTCAAGGCCCTATAAATACAGCTGCTGTTTGTGGATCTTCTGGACTGAGGAAGCCTTGTTTTTGCCTCTGATCGCCATGGCTGCCAATTTGCCCAGGACCATGTGGACCTTGACTCTTCATCTCAGTACAGCCTTCCCCCTACTGGATCTCCCTGCAGCCCCTTGGACATTTCAGGAAAGGATCGCTGGCTGTTACTCCACCGGTTTGCTTACCCTGAATCCTATTCCCCTGCCCCTGGAATCCTGGAGGTGCCCTGGTCTCCCTTGAACTTGCCCCCCCCAACCCTTGTATTTGTTTTTTCCTAGCTGTCTACAGTCATCATTGTTCTATTGTTGTTGATATTGTTATTGTTGTTGTTCAAACATATATATATTAGTTATATTAATTTTTCTTTCTCCCAGTAAATTTCTTATTTCTTTCTATATATTATTCAAGTATTTCTAAGTTCAATTCATACTCTGTCTTAATTGACAGCAGGACACTAGGAAATCCAAATATCCCAGGAAGAGGTGTGGGAGCAGGCAGGCCTACCATCAGGTCAGGATGGAAGAGCCAGGGATGAATTTAAATAGGGCTCATGGGCCCATGGGCAGAGGTTGTGGGTAGAGATTGGTTCGATCAGCTAAGGTGTAAGGATGTGGTTGTAGTGAGGTAGGGGTCAGTCTCTTCTTCCAGGAACAAGTGACAGGACAAGAGGAAATGGTTGTGGAGGGGAGGTTTAAACTATATATTAGGAATTTTTTTTTTTTTCACTGAAAGGGTGATCAGGCACTGGAACAGGCTGCAAGGGTAGTGTTGGAATTGCCAGCCTTGAAAATATTCAAAAGGTGTCTGGATGTGTCAAATGGGGATGTGGTTTAGTGGAGAACATGGCAGATGCTTGGTTAATGGTTGGACTTTACAATCTTAGAGGTCTTCTCTAATCTTAATGACTCTGTGTGCTTGAGGCCCTGACAGACCTGTGAATGAGCAGCTGTAATAGTTTGAATGAGTCTCGAGTACAGTGAGATCCAAAGAGTCACCTCGCCCCCTCTCATGTCTGGCAGTGGGCAATTGCAGACATATGAAGAGCCTACAAACAGAGGAAGCCCAGAGTCAAACTTGTGAGGGTTTTCATAGCCTCCATCAATGCATAGTTTAGGTACTGCCTGCATCAAGTACAGTATCTGTGTCCTTGTGGATTTGTCTTCTCTGAATCTGTCCACTCTTTCCCATCCAGCTCCTCAGATATCCTGCTGTAAGGCAGTTCTGCAGTATCACTACATATCACATGAAAAGCTGCCTCCCCGTAAATGTTACGAATCTGCTGCCTCTTGCCTTCATTTGAGTTCTCTGAGCTTTTGTTTCAGAAGAGGCAGGGATTAGTTATCTCTGCTAATTTCTTCCATGCCATCTGAACTACTGATTTCATCTCAATGGGCACAGAAAGACTGAAGGCTGCAAACTCTGTGTGCTCCAACATGTCAGCAAACATGCAGTGGATTGGTAGCAGACCCTTTTGTGTCTCCTCTCTGCCTCTGAATGAGCTGATTTTAGTAATCTGATGGCATAGAGGGAAAGATATGGAGGTACCCAGGAAGATAGTTCTCTCTAGTCTTGCTAGACCCTTTCAGACAAAAGAAAGCTACAAGCACTGTGAAGCCATGGCCTCCCTTGCCTTATCCCAGTCTGGATGGTTGCCAGGTCACCTAGGCAGATGAAATCCTATTGAATCTCATTGCTTGCTGTGACCTGATGGTGAAAAATGCACTTTTTCTGTCCATGTTCTTATCTGCCACCCATCTCCTGAGCCACCTATGGAAATCCAGTTTGAGACAGGGAGTGACATTCAGCTGTGCTCTTCTGTCCTCCACAAAAAGGAGTTTCTTTATATGCTTGGTATTTTTAAGTCAAGGAAAACAATTCCTCCTCTCCCTAAAATACTGGGAGATGCAAACACTGAGACCTTGACCTCAGTGTTAAATGTCTCTGGAATAAGCTGCACCTCTCTGCTTTCTCTCCAATTGCTTTTCCTTTCAATTCTACCCTTCAACTCTGAATGTGTCCCTGGAAATTATTCCTTCAGACATTCAGCCTCCAGCAGCTTAGAGGACACTACTGCTTGCACAAGAGCAGCTGGATCTCCTCTGCATGCCTGCAAGGCTAAAACACTGATTATTACATGGGAGAAGGTGGAAGGGTAGGGACCTAGATAGCTAGAGCAGAATGGCTTAAGCCCTACACTGCTGGGTCTCCTACCCCATTGGCAGAGTGCGTGTAGGTTGGGACGCATTTAGGTGCTGCCTGAATGCCCTCACTTTTGGAAGAATGCTTGCTAGCAGGAAAAGAGGTGAGGTGGTACCAGCCGGCAGGGAAAGAAATGCAGCATCGAAATAACACAGCATCTGCAAGTTTTGAGGAGAAACAGCAGAGAGAAGCTGGGAGATGTGGGCGCATTTCTTGTCAAGGGAAAGCAACACCAAGCCTGGGTATCCTTTCTGAAAGTCATGTTGTAGTCATGATGGGTTTTTCAGAGGCAGCAATATCATTGCTCCTAATGGGTCAGGATGGTATTGAGTGCCAGCAAAAGAAGCCATCCTTTGAGGATGGCCTCTGGGGGCCCTGGGTCGGGACCACCCACATGCAGTGGGTGAGAAGTGAGCAGGTGGGGGAACAGCACCTTAGAATAAAGCCCATCTGTCCTTTCCCCCAAACCTCCTCTAGTAACTGGAACCTTCAGTCCACTCCAGAGCTCTGCCTGATCCTGATGCCTTTGCCAGGCCTCCTGCCTTGCTTTGGTGAGCTGAACAGGAAAATCCTTCAGGAGAATTTGCTCTTCTACTGCTTCATCTTGTCTGTCTGCTGAGCTTTGTTCCATCCCCCATCTCAGTCCCTAGGCGTAGTTCCTGGTGGCACCCCATCCTTTCCTTCCCCGCATCCCCACCCCTTGCAGCACTACCCTCCAGCTGTTCATTTGCAAGAGTGCGAGTGCAGGCTCCCAAAAACGGCCCGTGATGCTTTGCAAGGAGACTCAGGGATTATTGCAGAGCACTCCCTTTCCAGATCTACTTCTTGCTCCCAAATACTCCTGTTTGCTTCTTTTCACCAATACTTGAGTGGAGCCAGTGTCTTGTGAGCCATCTGAGCTCTTTGGCGTATCCCAAGTAAGGAAAAGCAGTCGTACATCCTATTGGCAAATGGAAGCTCTCCATTCCTGGCGCTTCTCTCCCTCCCCAGTGGCAGCCTTTACTGCTCCTCCCATACCGGGAGTGAAGGCTGCTTTGCTGGGCACAGCCATGTCCGTGCAGGACAGGAGAGGATGAATTGCAGATCCGTCAGCAGCGTTCCCTCCTCCTCCCCTGCCTGTAATGCTGGGGAGCTGCATCAGCCTAACGGAGCTTTGAGCCGAGCTGTCACACGGGTGGGAAGTGGCAGCACAAAGGGATTTGCAGCCCGTACGTATCTGCCCACCATCCTGCCTCCTCGCTTCCTTCTTGCCCAGGCTGTGGTTTGCTTCCTGCAGCAACTGGCAGGAGTAAGATGGAGAGAGAGGGATGCAGGGGGAACAGTGCCCCACGATGTATGATCCAACACCAAGGAGGTAGAGACCCCACACACGAAGGGACACAGTCACAGCTCCTGGGTGCTGCATGGGCTGTAAGAATGTTTCATGTGATGGGTCTGGGTTGAAGCCTGCTTGGTTTTGGGGTGTGCATCAGAAGAAATGCATCCTTGGGATAACACTCCACACAGGGTGTTACTACCCCGCCTGCCGCTCCTAGAAAGGAAGTTTGAGCATGTCTCGCTCAGATCTCTCTGCTGTGCACTTTATCCGGAGTCTGCTGCACTTGGTGGAAACAGTTCAATCAGCTTTGAACTGGATCTGTGTCAGCAGGGAACAGCAAAGCCTAGCCGATGAGGGGGGAACTGCCAGCAAATCAGTGGCGCCCTCTCCTGCCTTATCCTGCCTTTTCTGTTTGCAGTCAAGTCATCGCCGTCTTTACAGGATTTTGTTGGATAGGAATATCCTGTCTCTGCCCCACCCCAGGAAAGCAAAACTTAGCGCATCCTCCGCGAGACCTCTTCTCTAACAGTTGTTTGCAAGCCACCATTCTTACGGTTTAAGGGTTTTTTTCCCCCTTCTGCTTCTCGTTTCTAGCTAACAGTCTCTAGAATCATGCAGACTCATTTATTTCCTTTGTTGTGCCCTTCTGACAGCTCCTAGCTCGGCTGAGGTCTGAGCAGATCCTGTGCTCACCTATCTTGCCCCACCACTCCTGATGGCAGCTGGACTCTTTCTACCTGAGCATAATCTAGGCTTTCTTTTTAGCAGCCTGGTATGTTGAGTTGTACAAACCCACAGTGGTGTGCAGGAGAAAGGGAGACAGATGACGGACTCATTTGGTACAGGGCTTGCAATTCCACCAGTGGGGTTCTGCAGCAGTGAATCAGTTTCAGACTGACACAAATGAACACCTGGCCTGCAAACTCAAGTGTAAGAAGTGAATTTTTGAGGTAATTTTTAATCTATATAAACACCATCTAGGATTTAAAAAATTATTTCACAGCATGTGAGTGCACTTTTCCATCGACTGTAGTAGTTATAAAGTGAGAATATAATGCAGGTTTGTAGGTCCAGATTGTTTTATAGGAGTCAGGGAGCTGACTTTCAACCTAGATCTCATGTGTGAGCACAGAATACTCTGCAGTGAAAAACCTGCATGTTACTCTGCAACTGATTCTCCCATGAGGTACCTCTCTGTTTAGGCAGAGTTTTCCAGCAGTCAGTTGTCCTTCATAACCTGAGCAGCTAATGCTGCAACCCAAACTGCCCAGAAAACTGTCTTTTGTTGTGGCTATTGCCATTAATGAAAACTTCCAACTTAACAAGGAGTGTCATTATCATGGTACTAAGGGCAGTGGTTCCAGAAGCAAATGATGAAGCCTAAGAAAACTCTGCAGACTTGAGATCATGGGATATATAGGAATTTCTGACCTTACACAGTTTGCACATTTTTGTCTGCCAGCTGATGCTAAATCTACATTAATGGACAGCAAAGAGAGAAGAGGTTATCTGGCAAAAGGTGAAGTCAGGATGCCCACCGATCTGGCTGTGTCCTTGTTCTGAAGTTTGACAGTGCTGTTGGAGACCTTCAACAATTCTGTTCTCTTTTGGCAGCCACTGCAGTCCAGCCCTGAGGGAGAGACCTGGCTAGCTGATCTGGAATGTGGTTTTATTGCATTGATGCTGACTCATATGGTTTACAAGGGTGAATTCTGAATCTCATCTACCTGTTAATGTTTCCTTAGATGTCTGGGGAGTCAAAGCATGGGGGCAGACCACCTGTCATCCCCAAATCAAAAGAAATATGTGCTTGAAAAGTTCACTTGGAAACAGAAATGTTCTTAGGCTAGGGGTCAAATCAGGGACTCTCTTACACTTGAGTGACCCCATATGGAATAGTATTGGCAGGAGCCAGCAACCTCTAGGGCATACAGACATGCTGCATTACACATCTGAAATGCATGGCCATGCATGAAGATTGCCAGAGTCAGGAAGAAACAGCTGCAAAAGAAGCACTGGATTTTGATGAAATACATACTGACTTCCATTGGATCAAACCCAAAACCATGGGGAGGAGGGCGGGATGTCTGTTCGGGTGACTGAGCTTTCTATGGTAAAACAATCACTTCTCCTGCCAGCCTTCAGCAAGGGTGTAGATCCCCTCAGCAAAACAATGCCCCATAACCCACACCCCATTGGGTGCCCATGGTGTGAAGCAGTCTAGGGACAATCAGAGGCATCGGGACATAAGCTGCAAGGACAGAGTAAAATTTGTAAACCACTGTTGAATTTGGAGCTAAAGCCCTGCTATGTCACTGTGAGCCCAGGAAATGCCGAAAAGTGAGGTGACTACCAATATTTTCTAATATAGGTCATGGATGACCAAGAGGAGGTTAATTACAGATCAATTCACTTGACTCTGCTCAACCTTCAAAAGTTGTTGGGTACAGATAGAGCAATAAAAGGCTTATCTCAGCTGTCACTCAATGGTAAAATAGGGCTGGTGCCCTCTGGCAGTGGTGGTTGGAAGGAGGTGTTCTACTTGCCCGGTGAGAGTCTGGCTGAATATTCAAGACACTACTTTAAGGTTCAAATACCTCAAGGTAGAGTGAAGCTAGGGGTGGAGAGGCTGATCATAAGCATCATATGTGCTAGTTCAATGTTAACCATCTTGGAATTTGTTTGCATGTTATGTTTGTTAAACATCTTAGAGTTTGTTTTCCTCTGAAAACACAGCACTCCACTGGTTACTGCAGGTTACAAGGTACACTTGTTCTGAGGATTTTGTCTTTAACACTAAGGATTATATATCTGTATTATTGCTAGTGGGTGAAAGCTCAGGTATCTAAAACACTACATATTATGAAACTGGAAAAACACAGCCAAAAGCCCTACTGCATGACTGCAAAACACCGGGAGTTGACAATGCTGCATATAAGCCAGGCCCAAAGCACCTGAGTTCATTTCCCAAGGTTTCTCTCATGCAATTCCTCCTCCTAAAGGCTCCTGGCTGCTCTGATGAAGGTGATCTTGATTAATAATGCAGGGATATGTGAAAAGGCAAAATCAGCATTAATCCCTAGAGACAGTTTAATAAAGCAACAAATAGTTGTACCCCAAGGTGTGTATTTATCCTGACAGTGCTTTGATGAGATAGATGAAAAGCTGGATAAGGGAGCTGGTTCTGGTGCTCTGGGAGCAACAGGCATCTTGTGTGGCTCCCTTCTGCCTCATGATGGATATATGGTTTGTGTCTCCTTCCACAGCAGAAGTACTGCCAAGGCCCTGCTTCATTATAATCTCATCTCATCTGAACTCAGCAACAGCGAACACAAGCTTTCTGTCCCATGGGCCCCAGCGATTCTGGAGAGTAAGACTACAAAACTCACTTCTGGGGAAGCCAGAGCAGCAGAAATGTAGCCGAGGATTAAAAAAGAACTTGGAATGGGAACCTGCTCTGTGTCAGTTCTGTAGCTACTTTACCGCAGTGGTGCAAAGTGCATGAAGAGGCCTCTGCTTAGCAGACATGGTCTAAAGGCTCTTGCTGTGGTAATTTATTTATCCTATGGGATGAAATGAAGCACTGATTAGCTCACTCTCCTGTTTTGTATTTACATTGTTCAGATGTGTTTCAGTGCTCGTAGGAGTGGCAGTGCATAAATACGGGTTCTCAGGGTGGATAAAATGGCAGTGCTCCCTTCAGAAGAGAAGCCCATCTTCTCACCTATAGGTCTAGCCTATAAGTCTCCTCTTCCCTCATGCCTTGAACAAGCCCTTGGACCACAGCTAATGTAACAAGGTTGTCTTCCTGCATCTCACTGGCAGGGGCTGATCCAACCAGCCACACCTCCGTTAACACCCTCCTGACAACACTTGTACAGGCAGCGCTTCTGCTTCTCTCGGCTCCTCAAAATTGTGCTGGGGAGCCCAGGGCTCCAAGGGCTTCTTGACTCTGGGTTCTACCACCAGCTTTAAGATTGCAGCCCTGTTCCTGATCTGGGAATAAATAGTATGTGTTTGTTAGTACTGGGTGTGTGGTCTGCAGCAATGTATGCAGGCAAAATGGAAATATGTGAGAAGTAACATTAGCAGAATGTCCAGAGGGACAAACTCTGATGGCATACGTGCACTTCCATATTCAGGCAAGTACCCTCAGTGCATGTAGCTCAAACAAAACTTAACATGAACCAAAAAGAAAAAATGCAGATCAACAGCACAAACCCTTGGCAAAATGAAACCAATTTGAAAGCTCATCTGCAAATTAACAACCTTACTCATTAACAAATTCTCATGTTATGAGTAATGCCTTCTGGCACCTAGCAAGCAGTCAACATCAAGCTAGCAGAAGTCAGGAAGGATGTTGAACAATCCTGAGTTTTGCAGAGACATCATCAGGTGATTATTCAGGAGGTATGTGTCTTCCTTGGCATTTTTAGAGGCTCTAACCCTTTCAAAGGGAAGGCTGCAAGCCATATTTGCAATCCATGAATATGAGCTCTGAAATTCAGTTTTTACTTTCAAGAGTGCTGGCCTTCTCTCACAGGAACTCCAGTTTTCACTTCCTCTTTGCTCTCTGATCTGTTAAACCAGAGGTAGGTAGGTAACTTACCTGCTTTACTGTCGCTAAGTTAAAAAGTACCAAAAATGGTTTATGATCCACTAAAAACCTTGGAAGGCTTTTTCCTAGCATTTTGGGTAACTGTGAACTGTCCGAAGTACTACTGCCTAACTTGCTTGGGCTGCTTGACGTGGCTTGAACAATGTATGTAGTGAAAAACAGTGGCTGCACATAGTCATTAATGAATGGAGGGCCCTATATCTCACTCAATCAGCTCAGATGCCAGCAATGCCAGATTTTTTCAGTGTGTTATGTTGTTGCCCAATGAATTGTGCAAACACTCAGAAGGCCTGTACCCAGTATCTTATTAATCCAAATAGCATTGTGCCAGCCTCATATAAAGGGGAACTAAGGAACTCATGCAGTGTCAGGGGTTTGTTTGCATTGTTTTCTATGCCAACAACTGTGAACATTTTCCCTGGATCGGAGTGATGAAACTTCCTCTAGCTGAGTTCTTACTGATGGCCAAACAACCAGAGGAGTGACATGTGGCCATATTGCTTCATACTGATAGACCAAAAAAAAGAGCCTGCAAGTATATTTTGTGTTTGTGTATTTGTTTGCTAAAGGGTTTTTATTTCCTGATGTGATGATGCTTTTTTCCCCTATGCTTTTGCAATATCAGGGATGTCAAGTCCTCTCTTATTTCTCACTTTTGATGGAAACTACCAAAGAGGTGCCTAACACAGTGATATGACTTATGACTCTAAATCTGACTGCCAGTTGCTACCCTGCATAATTGCCACGTTCCTTTTCCTCGGCTCCTTCACTCCTCCTATAAACAGCTAAACAGCTCTCTAGAGTACAGAGATCTTTGATATGAGCTCCCAAGCCACCTGCTCCATCCTCACCTGCTGTTCTTTTTCTCTTGGCATGAAATGTCTGGCTAAGGTTTCTGTCCTCGAGGATCTAACAGCTGCTGAATTGGGTTATTATCCACAAAGAAATGAGCTAGAGAGACCAGAATTTAGCTGTAATTTTTTTCACTCCAAGCAAGGAACATTCACGAGAGTAAAAGGCAAGAAAATCTTTGTTTGAATTGTCAGTTTTGTGTCCTGTCTCCTCTTCCCTCAAGAGTGATCCATCTATATGGCTTCTGCCAGCCCAAAGTGAATTCTTAGTACCCAACAAAACAGAGAGTTTCCCTCTGTATCAACAGAGAGCTCTTGCTAACTCACCCCAAAGTTGTATTAGCTGGTTTTGCTAAGTCTTTTGTAAGGCTCCATATGTCTGTGTTCAGTTTGCATTTTACCACATTCGCATGTCCCTGTCCAAGATGAAGCCCAAGCTTTTCTCTCCTCTATGCCACCTCTTGTCAGCTTGGGACAAAACTCTTACTTCTTGGTTTGTCCTTCTACACAGTTGTATTAAAAAGCCCTTGGATTGAATGGATCTGTGGCCAAGTAATCCAGTCCATGCCATATGATTGATGGTGGTAGATACTCCTCTGGAGCCTGTAAAGTGTTTTGCAGGAGTTAAACCACCTGGAAATATTGTGCTGCCCTTAGGCAAAGCTGTCAGATGGTACAGTGTGATTATTATTATAATCTTCCTTCTCTATCCTCTTTCTTCTTACAAAAAGCAGATTTATCCTGAGTTCCCATAAGACCAGGTGGAATTTGGTGTAAGACTATTTCTCAGGGACCCATTCAACAGTTCCCGCTTAAGCACTCTTTCCCCCTCTCCTTCCATAGTAGAGTATTATTTTCTCTTTGGTGGTTTTCCTCTCTCCTCTAGTAAATATCTTTAAGTAAGCCAGTTTGCACTGCTGAAGAGTGAGCCTGGACCAAAGGAGATTCCTCACTTCTGCTTTGGGACATAGAAATGGCAAAAGCGGTCAGCCCAGAGCAACAAGCAGGAAGGTTTAGCTGCTGACTAGATCAGTGGTCTCCAGAGTGGGGTATATGTGCAGGAAGATAATATTATAATGTCAATATACCTGTATATAACATTTAAATACATATGCATCTATTGGTGATGTGTGCTCAATTTTTTTTATGTCAAAGAATCCAACACGATCAGCCAGTGCAAGGGGTAGTTTAAACTTGGCTGTGGACAGAAAGATCTTAGAGAGAGGAGGGTGACATGAAAAAGAGATAACCATCATCTCTGATGATCTGGTTTCTGCGTATACGTACACAAGGTAGAGGCTATTATTTGCCCTGTGCCCTTTGCCAGGCAGAACTACAAGGGTTGGCACTGAGTCAATGTTTGTCAAATGGTCATTTTCTGTTTTGAAGGTGATTCTCTGGAGTCCTGAACATGAATGTTGACAGAAGGTGAATGTAGATGTAGGAGTGTTTTTCAGCAAAAGAAACAACATTTTAGTGCCATTAAAAAGCAGCACTTTATAAAGGGCAACAGATATTTTGCCCCATTAATATGGATATTTGCATACTTGTAGTTTGCTGTTGTGTTAGGCAGTGCTACTGCCATTCACATTAAATCTGTCATCTTAAAGAAAATAAAATATGTGAAGAAGGCAAATATCTGCCCACTGATGATTTAGAGACATGGATGTACTTAAGTGTGTGTATTTTTTTTGACATTTCTATTTTTTCTGCCACTATCAGGGTGTGTGGTTTGAGAGTAGAAGAATAGCAGTGTCTTTTCAGATTTGAGCAGCTGGGTGCCACCTCTAAACAACTGACATTTTGAAGTGATTATCACTAGGTTTCAGAGTTAAATGACCTAGTTGTAAGGATGGAGGCAATGCATGTCACCTGCCAGTTTGAAAGAGGCAGAAAAGACACTGCTATGACCAGACTGTAGTGCAGCTGTAAGATCAAGCACTTTGAAGTCCATTGAAAAGGACCTTGCTCTTAAAGCATCACTGCAGGCATCACTATGCAGCAAAGGGGCAGAAGGCCATACCAAGCTGAAGGAAAGGCAGCAGAACCAGCAGCTGGTGGCAGTCTGTTGTTCTACACTGTTTGTGTGCATTGGTCTTTGGGAGTGTAGGTATCAAAGAAGGTCTGTTTTCCACACCAGCAGCCTAAGGAACCTCACAGCCCAGGTTGCAGTATGAAACCCAGAGTGCTGTGAAACTGTATTGCAGAGTGGGAGTGGGATAGGCACAAAGCATCCCAGCTTACCTCAGAGCTGTGCAACAGTTTGTGGGGCAATGAGCAAAGCTCCCCTGCCAGCATGCTCCTACATTACACTGTCCCCTTGGACAGCCTCGTGCTTTTTAGCAGATGCTTTTTTGAGATGTGCAGGAGATTTGGTGCTGCGGGAGGAGATGCTGGTGGTGTGCAGTCCCTCTCTATCCCCTGTGCTCCTCACTTCTACCTGCACCCAGTGCACATCTTCCTGCCTTTGTGCATGTGTTTGAGAGGCTCAGCCTCAGCGTGGAGCACGTGGAGTGCTGCAGCTCTACTGCCTGGTGGTGGGCACATTCCCTGCAATGGGTGCTGGTGTGAATGCATGCACTCCTTAGCCAGCTGCTGAGGGTGCTTGTGGAGTGCTCTGTGCACGTGCATGAATTGAACATGGTTACTCTGCTTCTGGGATCGGGTCAAGCCCAGAAGAGAAGGTCAAAGAAAGCTTTAAGGTATCTGGCTGAATGCTGGTTTTGGGGCTTTGCAGAGTGACTTCAGCTCTGTTGCCAAAGCAGCATGAGGGTGGGCTTGTATCAAAGACATTAATTTTGGCTGACAGGATGGCAATAGGTTGATCAAGCAGAAAAAGCAGTGAGCAGAAGATGCTTTAACCCTTCTCTGCTTCCTCACAAGCTCTTAAAAGGGGAATCAGCACCTAAGCCACCCTTGGACATGTGCATCCACTTCTTCGTCTAGCCTGCTTTCCAGTCAGTCCAGTTCTCTACTGGTGTTCAGGCAATCTCCTTCCACCACCCCACTCCTTCTTTGAGGCTTTTGGCAGTCCGTGGGTTTTCTGGGTCATGGCTGGAAAAGTCCCAGTGTCCTGGGCAGGCTGGAGAGGAAACACTCATATGGCACCAAGAGGGCTCAGCTCTCAGCTCAGTAGACAGATTATTATTTAGGAAACTAAGCACCAGAAAGTATGCTCATGGTGAATGGCCTTTCTTGCCCTATTTGCACCTGACCTCAGGAGGAGATTAGCACCGTGCATTGCTGTCCTTCAGTTTCTGTGGACACCGCATGAACCCCTGTTCAAAAAGATACAGATGTATCAGAGCAGCTACTCTGCTCTTCCATCAGTGCTTCCAATACTTAGACTGCTGTGTGATTTGTTTGGGTTGATTTTTCTGTGATGGTGTGGAAATATGTAATACAGTGCTCTCTTTCTCAGCAGGGATGCCTCAGACCTTGTCTGAATCTAGTCAAAAAGCTTTATTTTAAAACAACTAGCTTATTTCTTTTGTAGCATGACAAACTGAAACCACATCTGCTCCACACTGAGTTCATTTGTGCAGACTCCTGTTCACCTTGTGTTTTAATATCAAAGCTATAAACCCTGGAGAGGAAAGATGGTGGTCAAAGTGTCTTGCAGAAATGCCACCAGACACGAGGCTGACAGCAACACTGCCAGGGATTTCTTTAATGATCCTTGTTTCTTTGAGTTATGCAAGTAGCTACAGCCTCTTCCTTCTGTGCTTGTCTAAGGTCACAAGGCTGGTGGCTCAATGAATACTGCTGTTAGGATGGTGAATAGAGAGAAATGATGGAAAATTCATTGAAAAATCCATTGCTTGGACACCCACAGACTGGAAAAAAACCCTAAAAAATCAACAGCAATGTTTACAGAGCATTCAGCCAGCTGTTTTCAGCTACACATAATCTTCAGATGTGCCTGGCATCGGGTCAAGGTCCTGGTTTGTGGTGTGAGAAGGGAGGGAGGAGGACTGAAACAGGAAGTCCTGTATTCAACTTGAGTATGTTGCACTCAAAATCAGGTGTGGTGCAGTCTGTCATCAATTTGACAGGGAAAGTGTTATTTGAGCTTGATTCCTTATTGTGGCTGATCTTTTCAAGCAAGAAAATCCTTGCTTTCAACATCAAGTATATAGGCTCAAGTTCCAGGATATTATTTTTAAGCACATCTAAAACCTCAAGTTGAAAATCCTCCTGGCTTAGCTCTGGGCAGATGAGATTTGCTGACTACTATTATTGCTTTGTTTGTTTGATTTCTGAATGGCGGTTCCCTCTTCTCTGCCACCCCAGTCAAACCCCACTCACTTTTCCTGCTCCGTGGATTCTTGATTATGTTGCTTATCCAGCATTACTTTCTGAAGGGGTTGCCTCTTGTTCCCAGACACATCCTTTGCCTCAGCTTGGGAAGGAAGAAGCCAGTGCAAAGCATTCTGGCATGAGTCAGAAATCCTTATGGATGAGCTAAACACAGCAGAGCTGAAACCAGGTCAACAGTGGCTCTCATGAGAATTTAGCCACGTATATCCTTGGAGTGGTAGTTCTGATCCGTCTCTCTCCCAGCCCTTTTACTTCCCTGTATGGTCGCACCAAGGACAGGAAGGGTGTGCTTAAAATCTTTGTGTGGGCAAGGCAGGTTATACTGACTAGCCAAAGCACTTTTCACTTTTCCTTAGGAAAAATTAATCAGTTAACACACTGGATGTGTTTTCCACCCCTATTAGTAAAAACAAGGCCTGTCTGCTCTTCCTCTTCTGCATGGCGTCTTACATGTGAGGACCAGCTCTTGTGTGTTTCTGCACAGACAACTCCCACGTCTGTCCAACACGCTCATTGCACACCACATCTCCTCCCCCTTGTGGTGATACTGGGAGTCTCTGTCTCATGAGAAATCCAAATGCTAGACTTCTCAAGATCTGCTTTCTGCCTTGTGCCATGGCCCAAAAGCAATTTTAACAGTTTTCTGACACCCTGTTTCTGCCCTGCCTGTTGCACAGTTTGTAGCTCCCTCTGGTCCCAGGTTCCCTCTGCTTTCAGTCCACACTTTCTCTTCCATTCCACCAAGGATAGTGAGCCTGACAAGGAGCTGCACCAGGAAGCAATGACAGCCAGTCAGGAGAAAGATAGTAAAGTACAGGACATTGCAACACTTTTTGCCATGATGTCAGGTACAATACGTGTCTGATAATGCACTGCTAGAAATATCTTTCCTGCTGCTTCTGTGAAGAGTCAGTGTATATTTAACTTGTGCTTTAGAGATTCCCATGGCTTCAGAGAGGAAAGATTTCTGGCAGAGTATGATACGCATTTTTCATGACAAAACTGCAGTAACATGATGCCAGTGGCACAGCTTTAGGAGTTAAAACGCAACAGGAGCATCCTGATGGGTCCTCAGTAATGTATATCTATGGCTGTAATGTTCTGCAGATGCACAGAGAAGATAATTTGTAGCTGTTTGCATGTATTTAATGCTTTACAGTAATTCAAAATGCATTTAGTTTGACAGTTTCTCCCTGTGACCAATTCTTTAATTTGGTGTATATTGCTAAAATTAAATTACATGAGCATATTGTCTTTAAACATATTTTAAAAGAGCGCTTGTAATTTTAGTTATGAAATTTGACTTTTAAGTGACTACTGTCAGTGGATCAGAACTCCTCCACTCATATATGAGGAGTTAATCTCACTGAAATTGAGATAAGTGTATCCACGTTACCAGTTTTAGGGGCACTTGTTTCACATTACCAGATGTTTCCTCACACACACCAAAGCCATTTTTAAATGATAGTCAAAATTTGTAGGCAGGATCATGATTGAGGGAGATGAAATGCTCTGAAAGGCTCAAAAATTACAAGAGCTGGCCAGACTCCTGATTTGGTGGGGCTCAACTCAGGGCTGGGAAAGATCAGAAAGGGACACGGCCAAATCCCTTCAAGACTGTCATAGCAAAACAAGCCATTGTACAGTTGGCTGCAGGTACATATTAGTCCTGCTGGAGAACATGGACTCTTTTCCCCCAAATAACACGTTCCTTGTGTCAATCTAGAGTTCCTTGCTAGGAAAAGCTGCACTCCTGCACTATGTGTTGCCTCAGTTCCACAGAGCAGTTCCAGGACTGACATGTTGCAGAGAATGTAATTCTCAAGGAATGTATTTCATTATCGCATCATTGTCTTGAGGAAAAAAAAAAAACAAACCAGGAAAAAAGCTTCAAAGAATCATCATGGACTTTCTCCCCCCTCCCCCTCCAATGTTATTTTCATTAGTAATTTATTCAGTCTAGCAGATGCCAGCATGCAAACTATGCAAAGAGCAAATCTCTTCCTCCAAGTGTAAATATTTACAGATCATATTAAATGGTATTTAGTACTCTGCAAAAATACTGTCAACAGTTTTATCCAGATTCTTCCCTAATCGCAGCCTGGGAGTTGGCACCGGGATGTCCTCCATGAAAAGATGATTATCAGAAAATAATAGCAGGCTAAATAGGTTCCTGGCTTAATTAAGACTGGAGTTTATACCAGAGCTGAATCTGGCCTAACAAGTTAAAACTCTGTTATAGCAGCTTCTATGTACCACACACGGAGTTGGAAAGACGATCCTTCCCCAGGGGAACAGCTTTCCCAAGCAGACTGGGAACCTTTCTTGGCACTGGACTAAAAGGGCCATTACAATGCAAGGCAGAAAGTTGCAAACTTTCATGTGTTTTAAGGGATGTAGTTCCACCTTTTCATAGACGTGATAGGAGAGGAAGAGTATGACTGCTCTTCAATATTCACTGAATTTATCTTGAAGTTAAAAAATAAAAATTAAATAAATAATATTAAGGCAAAGTTTATTTGAATAGTCTAGAAAAGCAAATATTCCCCATCCAAATCACCACCTGTTCTTAAAACAGAATTGTGTTAATTCTTAAGCACAGACCTATCTTTTGGTCTCCAGTTCAGACAGTAATGAATAAATCCCTGAATGGGTAACATATGGGACATAGCTTGACTTATTTAAGCCATTTCTGCATGTAAAATCTCCTTTCCTGCAGCTCCAGCCCAGTCGCCTTTGATAGAATTTCGTTATACCCCACAATGTCTGCTCTCCTGACAATCTGGAATAAATACAAACAAACTGACAGCTCCATGGTGACTTAGCCCTCATTTATATTCTATAAAAATCTGCTATTGCAAGCACACCTTAGCACCACAGCTTTTCACATGAGGCACGTAAAGTTGCAAAGATCTCCAAACACTTCAAAATTATGTCCTCTGGGTGTCTCAAATGAAACAGCCCGACTGACTGACATTCTCCATGTACTGTAGGCATGGGCACATTCATGACATCCCATTCTCTTCTGTTCCATTATCGCAGCTTTTTTTCAGTGCCTGTACTTTCCCATTGTACATCTGGACTTCTCCATGTACTTTCTTTTTCTCCTGAGATTATCTTCCCCAGAAATGTGCTTGTTTTCCACTATACCAACCTTTAGGGCCATGTGCCCTCCTGTTTTGCTTAACAGCTTCATGTTATTTCCTCTATCATTGTGCTTGGTCCTGTCAGATAATCTGTTCTACAGCAGAGTCCCCCTGCCCCCCTTCAACTGACACTTCTAATTCTCTTTAAATTGCAGATCTTCCTTCTCCCTTCCTCCTCCTCCTCTGGAAAGAAGGGTAGGGAGGATTTCAGTAGATGTCAGTATCCTACATGAATGATAGAATGATATATCAATACAATGTATATAGACAGACATACTTTAAATGGAATACTCAATGTGGAGTGCTGGCCAGCTCTGCATTTTGTCTATTTTTAATTATCTGATGAACCGGGGTTTCAACTCCTCCGCCTCCTACTTACCATTGCTCATTTTGAAAAGCAAATTTGTGTGTTCTAAAATTACACTGGGATGTGTGAATGATTTCAGCATCACTTTCATTTATGGCCAGATTAGCAGTAGCAGACAAATCCATACAAGATTTGAAGTAAAAAGGGTTCCTTCTTCACCTGTTCAATGCCACAGTCACTGTGTGAAGCATCTCACAACCTGGACTGTGCCTCTCTGTATACAAGGCTGGTTTCTGCATCTTTTTTTCATTACTTCTTTCATAGAATCATAGAATGGTTTGTGTTGGCAGGGACAGCGAAGATCATCTGGTTCCAATCCCCCTGCCATGGACAGGGACACCTTCCCCGAGACAAAGCTGCTCAGAGCCCCATCCAGCCTGGCCTGGAACACTTCCAGGGATGAGGCAACCAGAAACTTCCCTGGGCAACCTCTTCCAATGCTTCACCACCCTCACATCAAAGAGTTTTTTTCTAATGTCTAAATTTCTTTCTTTTTTAGGCAACCTAGAAATAACCCCAAAGAGGTGAATTCAGGAGACAGTGTGCTTGCTCTACATGGGCACCCACAGTTTATTGGAGATCCTGCACCTGCTGCCATTTTATGGAGCCAGCTCCAGACTTTAGACTGCAGCTCAGATTTATGTACTATGTATGTGTCTGTATGTACACGAACATTACATGGCATATAAAAGATTCAAAGCTCCACTGCTATTAGGGCTGCTGATGTGCAAATTTCTGGCATAAACTTCAGCAGTGAAAACAACAAAACAACAGGGAGCTGATTTCTGGCGTTTGAGTCAGTATTTGATTCTGAACACTCTCTGCTTAAACAAGTGTGGCCAGTGGACTGTCATGTCTGCAAACCTGGGACTTGCACAGTGTACGGGTTACACGGGAACAGCCGTGCCTACATTATGGTGGAATACACATTTTTCATGGTCCAAGGTAGGAAACAGCTGTTTCACTTCCCTAACTTTTCCCCTGCTCGGTGGTGAATATCAATCATAGCAACGCTTGGGTTGGAAGGGACCATAGAGATCATCCAGCACCAACCCCCGCCATGGCCAGGGGCACCTTCCACTGCACCACGCTGCTCCCATCCACCCCGGCCTCCAAAACGCGCTGGTAGGAAAGGGAGCTGTGCCAAAGCCCCTCCGGCTGCTGTGCCACAACTCGCAGGAGGTGACGCTGGAGTTCAGCTTATAGAAAACGCAGGAAGAGAACACGCTTATGCGGGCATAGCCTCTCACTGCTGGAAATCCTCGCGGATCCTGGGCTGTGGTGCGCGTTAAGGGCAATTGATACCTAGCAGCAGCAGCAGCAGCAGCAGCAGCGCGGCCCTGATGGCCCCAGGCCCGGCACCCAGCTCACGGCACTCGCGTCACTTCCGCGCCCCTCGCGCCCTCTGCCCCCGCCGGGCCCTTCCCGGGCCCTTTCCGGGGCGAGACGCGGAGGGGCGGGGCGATCACCGAGTAGGCGTGGCCTTGCTTGACGGGGGCGTGGCAACGCGCGGNACGTCGTGAGTTGCGGGCGGGCCATGGGCCGGTGGGCGCGGGTGAGGCGGAGGCTGTGCCGGGGGTCCCCTGGTGGGCGCGGGGGGATTCCGAGCACGGCGGGGTGACCGCGGCCCGGGGGAGGCAGGAGCTCGGCAGCCGTTCCCGCGAACTGCCGCACAAGCTGGAAGTAAATTTGTCGCATGAGTTGCAAATGAATTCTCCTGTCGGTGGGAGCCCCCCGTCCCCCAGCGGTGGCTCTGCTCCCCGCGGGGTGTGAGCGCTGTGCGTTCCTGGGGGGTCGGGAGCGGGCAGAGCGGCTTCGTTGCCGCTCAAGAATTGACTCAGCAAGTAAATCACTGCTTGAGTGTAACATTTTTAGGCCCTGGGGACCTCCTGGAAGGTAAGGTGTCCGTAGGAGACAGCCACCCTTGTGCGTGGCATCACTGGTGTGTGAATGTGTCGTGCGAGTAAATGATGTTGAGTGTGCGCAGCTGGAGTTACCCTGGTCAGGGGCATCCTGCTTTGTGTGGTATCACACTGGAATCTTTTACGTCTTACGCAGTCTGAAGTAAAGGTCTTCAGAATGTTTAACTGTACCCTGGGCAGTGTTACCCAGGTGTCAGCTGGAATACAGTAAATGGTAGGAAGAATAAATACTGTTCTCAAATGGGGATATCCCATGGCAGTGGATCCTCTTGTGGTGGACTGAGCTTTTCCGATTTAACTTTTCCTCTCTGTCTCTCAAAACTTTGTTTTTTAGGATTGGTGAAGAAAACTCCTGTCACGGGACCCTGTCGAGTAAAGTGCCTCGATGTCCTACATGTTGGCTGGCTGAATCCCTGCCAGGCTTGGTCATGCAACACCACTTCTGTTTCCTGATAAAGTGAGTTCGCTGACTGCCTGCTGAAGTGACAAACCCCAGGAATACTGCTCCTTTGCACCTTTAGCTAAATTGCAATACAGCCTTGATGAGTGAGGTAAACTCACTGATAGGGACCATTTGGTGCTCATTAGACCTCGGAGTGTTTGTGACTGAACAGTAGATTTGAAAACTAGGCTGTAGGATGTGTGTTGATGCTGTGTTTTGCTCTCAAGGGTGTATTTTTTTACTGATCCAATCTATCTTCCATAATCAACCACTACTATATATGTTAATGCCATGTAAAGTCCATTATATGGTAATGGATAGTTTAAAAGGAATCTATCAATTTTTATTAGCTTTCAGGTCTGTAGCAGATTAGTGTATGTGCTGTGCATATTTGCTGCTTGCTTCTGGGATTTTATATATACATATATATAAACAAATGTATTATTTTAGTACTTTTCTGGGAGAAATTCCAAACTATATGCTTCTTAACATGTTGGTGAGGACATCTTTATTTTTTGTTTTAATTGCAAATTCTCTGCTGGATTCATAAACCCATCTGCCAGAAAACAGACTTTGCATCTGGTTATCTGCTATTGAAATTCTAATTGGCACATCCATACAACCTGAAGCCTTTGCTTACTAAGGGAAGTCTCCTGGCACAGACTTTTTGAAGGCTATGGGAATAATTTGCAAGCAAAATGTCAAGCTATTGTGAAAAACATCAATCCTGAAGGCCTGATAATCTATCTAAAATGTCAGGATGCATACCCTGGATTACAGGGTTAGCTATTGTAACTGCTTAGAAATGTACTTTTCAGACTTTTTCAGTGGTATGTTACTGACTAAATTTTCCAATGAAAATATTGCAGGGACATTAAGGAATGGAGATGTTTGTTTAAAGCAGTGCATGCTAGAAATGTCCAAAACTTTACTTGAAGAAACTGTAGAGAACTGTTTTGTTCAGGTGGAGTTTCTTCCGTTTATTTTTTTAAAGGCATGGATAAAAATTTTCTCCATGAAGCTTTTAGTACACAGTTTCACAGATTCACAGAATATTCTGAGTTGGAAGGGACCCACAAGGATCATCGAGTCTAACTCTTAAACGGCACCACTGCCTCCAGTTCTGCTGATGTTTCCCCATGCTCTGACATGGTGTCAACTGAGTATGTGCTCTGTGTGTCATTATCCAGGCTTGAACACAGTTTTATAAGTCCAGCAAGAGTTTATGTCTGCATGTTTGCAGTGAAAAGATTGTGGGATACCTAGATGGAGGAGAGAAGAACTTGCTGCTTTGCTGCCTACCCACAAACCAGGGGTATTGTCGTGGGTATTTCGTCCTGGCTGCTGTGCATGGTCTGAGTGATGCTGGGCTTATAGCTCAGAGTGGTGGCAGGGATGGCTGGGTGTCGTGTACATGCATTTTCCTTGCAGTCCTCGTCTCCATATGAAGATCTGCATTGCCTGCATGCATGTGCTGAACAGCCGTGCTCAAATCCTCCTGCTCTGACCTATTTCTACTCTCATCTCTGGCCCCCACATGTAAGCGCATTCAGGCACTGCTAGTGCAGTATTTTTTGGATTTAACCTTGCCATTTAATTGTAGCTTTGTGTTTGATGCAAACTTTTAATACCAGAATCAATTATGCAGTGGGAAAGTCAGAGGAAAAAGCACCAATTCACTGACACTTGCATATAGATCCTCAGCTGGTGTGCATTGCTACAACTGCTGTGACAATGCACACCAGCTGGCCATTTGCCCTTTTAAGTGTTTAAATTGGGATGGGATGCCTTTCTGAGGGACATGTTTGTCCTTATGTACATAGCTGGTACAAAGTTCATTTCTGTGATAAAGGAGATCCCATCCCCAGCCCAACACAGTAATGGTTGGATGAACCTCAATGGCTTATGCTGTACCAGGAGCTAGACTAGATGATCATTGTGGCTTTTTTGCCTCCTGCCCTTAAAAAAGCTGGGAGGGCAATATCCCTGCTGTGTTTGCTGTTACTGGATGCCATCTGACATTGTGTGCTCTGGCTCAGCAAGATTGCTTCCCTTCCCAGCTTCCAGCCTGTCTCGTAGTTGTAATCCTTTGCCATACCCCACCTGTCAATGATATCCTGTCTGGCGATGGAAAGGGCTCCCAGAGGTCTGTTGACTGGGAAGCCAAGAAGTCCTGTGAAGTACCCTGATTGTACCCTTTCTTGCTTGATGGTAGGAAGCATTTTACATGTTTGTTCCTCCAGACATTTCTGGTTGCCTTTCTACAGCTTAGACTTGGAGCAGTCAGTGGGGCATCTGAATTAACAGCTGGGGTCTAATGATGCTGCTGGCACTGCAGGGATAGTAACAATGCTGAAAATTGGTGCAGGCAGGACCTGGGTGTGCACTTCGGAAATACTGTTTACAACTCCTCCAGCTTTAGACTGCTGGCACTCCAAGACAGTCACCACACAAGTAAGGTGGTGCCTATGGTACAGCAATTAATTCAGGAAGGGACAACTTAGCTCCAGCATCCCTTCTTGAAGGAATGTCTGCACTGACATTGCTACATGTTCCTGTGAACAACTTATCCAACAAAAGGATGTGGCAAGAACTGCAGAAGTGGATTTTGAAGCTCTGTGGAACCACATGATTGCTTTGGTGGTGTGTAGGGTACCATTTAGCTGAGGGCTCTGTTTTGCTGTTACTGTGGTTTCACTGGAATGAGGTTTCCTCAGGCTAGTTTTGAATGTCCATCAGCATAGCTGCCAAGACTTCTGTCAGTCTTCAGTGGTCTTTGCTGGCTTTATTTGTCTTTGCTGTTCTAAGCATGACCTCAAGGGTCAGATCTTGGGTTTCAGTGCTGGGAAGGGGGTGTGCCACTGCACTGACACCAAGTTTGTGCTGTGCAGTGTTGTCAAACATGGTGGGACTGAAATACTGTCCCCAGTGTCTACCTTGCCATGGTGGTAAGGCTGGTATTTAAATGCACTTGGCAGAGTGTGAGATCTCTGGAATGACACTGTATGGATCTAGATTCTCTGTCATATCCTTTCCTCCCATTTCACATGATAATTTGTCATACCTTTGGAAAGCACTCTAGGTGCTTGTTTGTTTGGTGTATTTGTTGTAGGACAAGGTGGTATGATTATCATCTTGAGTGCAATCAGACAGTACCTACAGGACTGCCAAGGGATCAGACACAGCCAACATGGATTTAGCAGGGGCAGGTCCTGCCTGACCAACCTGTCTCCTTTTGTGACCAGGTGACCCACCTGGTAGATGAGAGGAAGTTTGTGGATGTAGTGTACCCGGACTTGAGTACAGCCTTCAACACAGTCTCCCATAGCAAACTCCTGGAGAAGCTGGCAACCTGGGGCTTGGACAGGAGCATTCTGTGCTGGGTTAGGAACAGGCTGGATGGCCGAGCCCAGAGAGTGGCGGTGAATGGTGTCACATCCAGTTGGTCTCTTCTCCCAGGCAACCCGCAGTAGGACAAGAGGGCACAGTCTTAAGGTGTGCCAGAGGAGGTTTAGGTTAGACATTAGGAAAAAATTCTTTACAGAAAGAGTGATTGGCCGTTGGAATGGGCTGCCCAAGGAGGTGGCAGAGGCACCATCCCTGCAAGTGTTTAAAGAAAGATTGGATGTGGCATGGTTTGGTTGATAAGGTGGTGTTAGGTCATAGGTTGGACTTGATGATCTCAAAGGTCTTTTCCAACCTAGCTGATTCTGTGATTCTATGAAGAAAGGAACAGAGAGCAGAGAACCAGAAATATGAGTACTTGTTTATTAGCAGCCAGCTGGTCTGCATATGGACTCCAGTGCATGTGACAGGACCCACAGTCCATCTGTACTCTGCTTGAGGAACCGGCTGGTCCTCCATATGGGCAGGAAGTTAGTTCTGCACAGTCAGTACAGGTTGCAGTCGTGTGCCTGGATCATCTCTGTACGTGGCCACAGCTCCTGTGGCCTTTGGTTGGGGAGTCTCAGTTGTGCCATGTCCTCTAAAGGACAACTACGCTGTGTTATGAAGATGTGGCTATGGAGTGCCCCCATAGCTACCTCTGTTGTTCTCTAAGTACAAAGAGAGAAAGCGAAGTTGTGTACAAGAGCCTTCTGTTAATTTCTTGAGACATTCAGCAAGTCCTCTTCACAACAGCCACTGCTTCTGGTAACAGTGGCTGTCCAGGAGGGCACTGGGATTGCCTTCTCTGAGCTCCATCTGACGCTGACTTGGTGCCAGGCCTGGAGAATTGCTTATGCAGTAGTCCGGCAAAACACTTGAGCATATACTTCTGATGTGTCCTGGTGTCCTGGTTTCAGATTTATTTTTTTTTTAAAAAGGAGTTGGTGGGGAGTGACTTGGTAAAATTTGCATTGACTTTTACATGTATGTTTGTGTTGGATTTATATGTTTGGCTTGAGGTGGCTTTGCAGCACGTGAACTAAATCTGGTTTTAAATCCACTTAAGTTAACTCCTAGCACAACTTGTGTGTGAAGACCAGGATGAAATCTTATTAATTTTAATAGGATTAAGCATGTTCTTTTGCGGAGTCTTCTCCTCTATCTTTTTTGTTTGGCTTCTCTGTATTAAAAAGCAGGATAAACCTTTTCACTCTTCCACCTCTGTGTGAAAATGCTTTGACAGTCTCAGAGAAATGTCTCTCTGGTTGCATACAATAATATTTTACACATTTTGTTTCCTATGCTTTCAGCTGTAGTCCTACTGTATCCAGGCTTTTATTGGCTTTTGTTTCCCCTAAAGGCACAATAACTCCTGACAGCAAGGAAACAGCTACAAGTGTTCGCATGGTAAGTTTCTACATTCAAAATCATTATTTTTATTTTTGCTCCCTCTGGATAGATTTGAAACTGCTGTAAAATAAGTCATTTAGTAGAGAGAAACTCATGGAGTCATTAGGAACTGAGCATGTATAGATGGGTGAGGGCAAAATTAGTCCCTATTCATGGGAATAAATTGGAGAACAGGAAATAGAGATAGAAGTGTTATGAATCCAAACTGGATGAAAGTGATGCAAGAGAAGGCATTTCCCTGTATTTTTACTTTTTAATATTTTGCTTATTTAAAACTGAAAGCACTAATGTATTTTGTTTGAAGGCCTTTCTGTGACTCAAACTGCAGTGAAAATATTTTAAGTTGATACAAGTAAATATGAATCCCAGAGGAAAAATTCTGTATATCCTGCATTTTCAAGTGGATATAGTTACTAATGTGTCTTCAAGCCTTTTCAGTATTCGGTTATAGTTCTTTTCTGTATTCCTTTGTATTACTGGACCTTAAGTTGATACAAAGTTTGGGAACCCAAGATGGCCTCTGTGTCCAGTATAAGGGTACCTTGTATTCAGTATAGAGCATTTTTGTCTTTTACCTCTTACATTGAAACAAAATTTATATTTTAACATTGCAGCTGTGATATTATTTAATTATTTTAGTATGATACAATACAGGCTTGTAGAACAGAAAATTTTGTTAAAAGGCTTGCTTGAGTAATTATAATAACCAATTGGAATATGCCAAGAAAGTAAGTTGTAATAACCAATAGAATATAGAAATGAAATGAAATATAACCTGTTAACAAGTATATAAATATCCTGTAATCTCCTGTGAAGGGGGGTGAGTTTTTGGAGGAGAAGCCCCCTCATCTCTTCAGCTGAATAAAGTAAATACCTCCATTCAAAGATATAAGTCTTTGAGTAATTTTTCTTAATTGGCTTTTTGGCATCAAAGGGAAATACGTATTTGGGATCTGTCTGAAATGAAGCAAACCATTAATTGTAGAGGAGGCTACTTCATGCGTTTGCGTTACCTCTTCATTCCTCATTTCTCAATGTACATCATACCCTGAATATCAGTATTGAGTGTTTTGATTTGTATGTGATTTATGTTATAGGAATACATCTTATACCTCTCCTTCAGAAAAGACAAACCCTACAGCAGGTATTTCAGGATGTTCCTGAGATGCTCTTAATGCCACACTTAAATATATGCTTTCATAGGAAAAGTAAACTGTCTTGTAGTTATGTATTAAGCTGGATTTCAGAAGACTTGATTTTCCTTTCCAGCTCTGACTAGTTCCTAAAGCTATACACAAATGACTCAGTCTTCTCACATCTGTGAGATAAAGGAGGGTGGGTCTATCTTTGCTCTGCTCTGTTGAACTGATGCCCTCTTGTGCTATGGGCTGGCCTGTATTCCAAAGGTTGGAGTGGTGTTTTTGTCTCAGCAAACTCCTTTGTACCATCAGTCCTTTTAATGAAACTTTACGTGATCTGCAAGTTATCTTGCTGGCAGTGGCATCTAGATTTAAATTCCTGTATCTAAAAAAGGAGAACCTAGTGAAAAAAGGCATTCTAGGTTTGTTTTCCAGTATGATAAACATGAAATTGGTTTATTAAGGAGGATGAGGATGGGAGTTTCTGATGATGCCCAGTCGTGCCTTGAAATTCTCCATGTCCAAGCAAAGAGTGTTTACTGCCTTGATCATAGAATTATAGAATGGTTAGGCCTAGAATGGACCTTAAAGATCATCTAGTTCCAAACCTCTCTGCCATGAGCAGGGATGCCACACTCTAGACCGGGTGGCTTAGGTCCCCATTCAACCTGGGCTTGAATACTTCCAGGGCTGGGGCATCCACAACTTTTCTGAGCTGCCTGTGCCAGTGCCTCACCACTCTCACAGTAAAGAACTTCTTCCTAACATCTAATATCAATCTTTCCTTGTCCTGTCAGTATCTTCCCGTATAAAAAAAGTTATCCTCCCTCTTTCTTATAAGCCCTTTTTAAGTACTGAAAGATCACCATGAGGCAAGCTCGTATTGCTGAGGTATGAATTGGATCTTCATTTATGGTGACGGTGTTTTTAGGGTTTGCCAGCAGTTTATTTTTGTGTTTTAGAAATGACAGGATCCATGTGTTCTGGCTGTAATGGCAATCTCTGGGATGGGTAGGCGTGTCCTGTGGCTGAAATGCATCACTGACAATGTCTGGGGTGTACCTGGCTCTAGTGGGTGTGTTTTGGATCATGAAGCCAGCAAGGGAATGCAATGTCATAAACCTGCCAGTGGTTATATGACTCCATTTTATGCGGGTCATGGGTTCCACTAGCTCTGCTAGACTTACTCTCACATATAAAGTTAAATACCTACTTTGTGTGTTTGAAGAATTACTGCCAAAGACAGATATGCTGATGTGGAAACAGCTGGTAACGTTCTTCAGGGACACATGCTGCTTGAGTTTGAGAAGCATGTGGCCTGGATAGAGCTGTAATGCAGGTGGATTTTGTTACCAGCAGACTTGATAAGCAAGAGTGGGAAGTAGTGTTTGTTTGCTGTTTAGCAAATAGCTTTTGATTGAATTCTGTGTATTCATAGATTTCTGTTTGCAAATGGAGCAAAGATTTCTAGGCTTTGACAATCTTGTCATGTGTAGAAGCTGGGTGTGTGTTGAAGCACTGAAATATTTTCGATGAAGTAGCCGAACTGGATTTCTGGTGCTGATAACCCATCTTCATAAGGAATGTCTGAATGAAAGAGTTTCAAAATAACATATAAAGAGAAAATACTGATGAGGTAAGGGGGTTTGTGGGTTTTGGTTGCTTTCTTTTTTTTCCCTGCAGGTTTTGGTGATATTAATAAGCAGTTCTTTCTGGGTGGTATGTTCTCCACTTCGTCTTTGACCCTTCAGAAAGTGGAAACAGATGTAATGCAAACTGTGGAGCTGGCAAGCTTTCCCTTGGGAATTGACCGAAAATTGCAAACCCTTCTACTGAATGCGCTCTTAAGTTATTGCATGACTTACGACAAATTTATTTGCAGTCAATCAGTAAGATTATACCTACAGAGGTCACTTCTGAAGTTAAAATACATACTGCAAGATTGTGATACGCAGCTGACTCAGGCATTTATGTGTACAGTTGCTTCTGAGCAAGGTACCGTGAATGCCATCCAGTGAGCATACAGCTGTAACACTGAATTTCACACAGCAATTCATCTGCATAAGAGATGCCTGGATGAAGGAGGGAATTGATAAACGAAACACATGTACAGATTTATTTCAGTATTTTTCTCTCATCTCCAGGACAGTTATTGTTGGAGACAAGTGCTTGAAAAAGTTAGGACTGAAATGGTGGGCATGCAGTTTAAATGGCTAGAGTTTCTTGAGGTACTAGATGTTACTGTGCATCTGTATAGGTAGAGAGTTTTCTATAGTGGCCTATTGGTACTAGAAGACTTGCTAAGCAAAATATGGCATGTAATTCCTCTTCAGGTGGCTGTCACAAGAAAATAAGAAGGCAACCAAAACCAACCCCCAACCCCACCAATGGGTTGTAGGAACACCTAATTCTGACTGCAGTACAGTTTTTCTGCTCCGTTATCTGCTTGGGCAGATTTACCTTGTGATGCAGTTTCAGACAACTGAAGTGGAAGTGCCGCCCTTTAAAGTGGCTCAGATGCCTGAGAAGTTGAGTGTCGAGACAGAAGCTGAATTTTGTTGGGCAGCTGGTAGAGGCAGAAGCATTGTTTTCTAGGGCTGAGGAAGCCTTTAATTTCTCCATACTTACAAAGGAAGTTTGCGATGGTACTTTCACTAAGTGCTAAAAGTACTTGGCTGTTTGGTTACAGGAAAATTAGTGAGTTTAAAGTGTAAGCTCTTACAGGAGCTTTGGTGAACCTTTCTGCAGCTGCCAGCATTGCTTGAGCTGTAGATGGTAGGAGAGATGTCTTCTTGCCCTGCTGAAACTCATGCTCCCTCTGTGTCATAGAAGCACTGTGCTGAAATGACACTCTGGACCTCGAGCAGAGCCTCTTCTGATGAAGAGTTGTTCTCTGTGGTGGTTCACCTGAGTAAAATCTGTACTCTGCCTTCTGAGCTCCTCATGGACTCTGACATTAGGATAATAATTTAGGTATTGCAAATGAAAAGGTGTCCGATACAGCGTCGTAAAGCACAGAGCTGTGTTTTAGGGTTCTCATGCTTTGGCTAAATATATAAATGTTCTATAGCCAAGAACAACAGGCTGTACAAATGTTTCCTTGATGATGACTAAAGCTTGTTGATAGCTTTAAGTGCAAGCTAAACATGCTAGATAACAAAGTAGCTTGGTCAGAGCTTCTGGTGTCAGAGGCACTGTCCCAGTGTCTCAGTTGGAGCTTCTGTGAAGTGGTGTGCCAAGTCTTTTCTCCATTCTAAGTGAATGAATAATTTTCTAGTACTGAGACAAGCTTAATCCTTGCTAGATTGAGATTTGCTCTATTGGCACTTGTCTTGTATGCCTAAAGACAGGTTTCTGTGTGCAAAGCCGAAGTATCTCTTTTAAAGATGTGCTTCAGAGTTTGTGAAAAGACAAAAGGGCAAAAAAACCCACTGCCACCAACCAAAAAGACTCAAACCAAATAGAATCCCCCCAAGCCCCCAAAACTTCGGCATTACAGAGGAGAATTGCAAGAGCTGAAGGTTGTTGCCTAGCATGGAATGGAAATATTCTTTATTTTTCTTGTTTATTTATGTTTGAAAGTTGGTGGCTTCATACTGCTGAAGCCTGATGCCCACCAGTTGTTCATTTAGAAGGTGCAAACCTGGCATCAATTGAATTCTTCCTTCATATTGCCTTGCCAGGGCACTTTATGCCTAACCATACTTTTAAGGCTATGGTACCTAACTTTCTCTGCCTCTATAATTTTTGGCCAATTGGAAGTGAACATTGGCATTAGATTTACCAGAACCAACTTGGTTGATTCAAGCTTCTTACCGAGATGACCACAGTCTTCCGCAAAGGACCCTTCTCTGTCAAGTGTTGAGAAGATGCTCATTCTAAACTGACCCAGAATAAAGAGGGCACCTGAAGAGAAGACTGCTGGTCCTGTAACCCATGCAGTCCCATAAAAATATCTCTGGAGTTTTCTCTGATCACTTTTGGAAACTTTCAGGTTTCTGGATGACTTCAAGAAGCAAGGATGACTCCCTAGTAGTTGACAGTTGTGTCAGAACATGCATTATGTCACTGTGAGTTCCTGGTCCTATATGGATGACTCTGCTGCTTATAGGGCAGTTCTTGGTTTGCTACAAATTGCATCTTTTGAGGAGAGCAAAATTGGTACTATGTCACCTTGTGTTTGTGTACCTGGCTCTAAAGTGATGCAGTTTACTGATGGGATTTTAGTGCTCCTTTGTTACAGTTGAACAGGAGCAAGAGCAGCTGAGAGGGCAAGGATGCCTACATCCAGCTGATGGGACTCTTCAGCCTTCAAGCTGGACTTGTTGGGTTGATGTCTAGTTCTGATGATCCTAAACTTTCTCTAAAGAGTGAAGCTGAAGCATTGTACCTCAATGCTGACCACCTGGGTTCTCACTCTTACGCAGTTATAGCCTGTTCTCATTCCAGGCTTGCAGAGACTCAGCTAGCAATTTGAAACAAAGGATGTGGTTTGATAGGCAGAAGTGCATGCTAACTGAAGTGTGAGTTATTTTTTGGCATGTCCTTTGTTTTGTATCTGATTTCTCTCAGTCACAGTCTGTTCCACCTGTTGATTCCTGGCCTGTAATTGTGTACTGCTGCCATCTCATATTGGACAGGTTTGTACTAAATTACATTGGAGCTGGAGTCTTCAAGACACTATTCAGAAGCAAGCAGTAAGAGTTACTGCTTGTAGTATGGCCTTCACATGTTTGTCCCCATCCTTGTTTTTCTTGTCCAAGCTTGGACAATGTCTCCCAGGCAATCTCTTGACCTAGATATACTGACCTCATCTTTGAAGCAGGGTGAGCTGATCTTGGTGGTTTGGCTTTTGTAGTTCACTGTTCCCCTTATGACAGGATCAGAGCATCTTTGGCATAAAATCAGTAGCCGGAAGTTTCTAATAGGTTCAGTGTGTGCTGCTGCTTTTAGGTCACAACTTCTGGAGGAGTATGAGTAACGTCCTGCTTTTGTTTCAAGTTCAGGTGTTATAATTTGAGAGAGGGAGAGGTTTCAACTTTGGGGGTTTTTTCCATGTTGCTGAGCTGCTGATTTAAAAATTGAAGACTGAGATAAACACAGATGCATCAAGAAGTCTTCAGAAAGCATCTGTATTTGGACCCCATTTGTCCAGTAAAATACCAGACGTTTTTCACTTCTGTCTTTGATAACTCGCACCACAGAATTAACTAGGTTGGAAAGACCTTTGGGATCATCAGTCCAACCTTTTACCTATTACCTAACACCATCTCAAAGTTAAACTGATGATTGTGGTAGTTGTAATCTCCTTTGGTGAGATGCCCTTCTAATTGCCCATGACATTCAAGTAGCCACATGGAATAGTTTTGGAGCTCTTGTCAGTGACATCACCAGCAGCCAGACAGGCTTTTTATATCAAGCTCAGAAGGGTTCAGAAGAACCTGCTGCTGCCTGTGTAGTCCGTCTTCCATGAGTGAGGGGATCTTTGGTACAAAAACATTTGTACTGGAAAAGCTTTGAAGAGCTCAAACCAAGCTTATTTTACTTTGGCTTTTTAAATAGTTTTTGAGCATCAAGACCCAAAACTGAGTTCCTCTGAAACTGAAAAGAGGGAGCCTACCACAAAGTAGGAAAGCACAGCTGCTGCCCTATTGCCATGTAGGAATCAAGAGATCCAAGAACTGGGCTGAAGCACGTCTGCAGATGCTGCCATGGGAGTAATGAGAGGGAAGGATGTTTTTCCTCTGGGTTCTGATAACCCATAGGTTTAAATTCAGGTTGCTGAACTGTGAAGAACCTGCCTCAGGGAAGGCTAGCAAGGGTGAGGAAAGCTTCTGCTGTATTTGGTTCTTTATTTGGAAAAAATAGTCTTGGCTAAGCTTCCTCACCCACCCTGCCCTGTGATTTCCGTGCCTTTCAAGCTGTCAAAATCACAAAGCAGAGAGGCCTGTGCCAACAAACTTTATTTGGTATCATCATAGATGTATTCCTGGCCTGAAGACTTTAAGAAGAATCTCTTAATTTGTGCTGACATATGTATGGCAAAAAGCTCCCCAGTTTCATATTGTATTGTGATGAGCTGCTTCATCTTTCTGCATCATCTTACCTGGGAGATCTGTATGAAGCTTCCTTTGTCTTTTTAGCCTGAGTTGTTCACTTAAAAAGAAGAGACCCCACTCTCATCTAGGAGCCTTCAAGTTGTTTTGCTTCTGAGGATAAGAGAAGGCTGAGGCACATATCTTCTGATTTTTTTTTAAAAAATTATATTTATTGTCCATATTTCAGCATAAGCACAAAGGTCCTACTTCCTTGCAGAAAGGAGAAATAGCCAAAAATGCTTTTCTTTCTTCCAGTTCTTTTAGCACTGAATAGAAGTTCCCTTTCAGTCATTGCACTGGGACCATGTTTTGGCAGGTTCCAGGCTGTCTGAACTCTCTTTTCCGTTTCTGAGCTCCCCACAGTATTGCCCAATGGTTTTGTAACATAAGGTGCCATCTCTGCTGTGCATAACCCTGCTGAAAACCATGCACAAGCTTAAATTCCTGAGCGCAGTTGCAGAACCTTGTGTTCTGGATGGAGATGTGTCCTATGTTTCTATGGATCTAAAGTTAGTGTTACAGCTACATGAACCTATAGAGGAGCATAATGATTTCTCAGAAATGTCTGGAGTGAAGGATGGCATTTCAGTGAAACTTAACTTGATCTGTATTGCCAGGAATTTGATGACTGGCAAAATTCTTCAGGGCAGGAGGTGGGTGGGTGCCCAAACTTCAACACATTGGCAGTGTTACTTGCTCCAGAAGTAACACTTAGTTACTTGTACCTGCTGGCTGAAGTTGCTGCTTGTTTAAGTCTTGGTTTGCTCCTGACTTGTCAGTTTTGAATTTAATAGCACCTCAGTCACAACTTATTTCTGTGCATGTGCACTGTGCTGGTTCTAGCCTCTAATGCCATCTATCAGCAAGCATGAAGCACCCTTGCTGCAGAACACCTGATTCTGCAGGCACTTAGAGAAACCAAAGTCATGAGTTTGCCTTTTGCTCTTGATCAGCTTTGCTCTGTTAGTTCAAGGTCTGCAGAGTTCATGTGGGAGCCACTGGATGGTTCCTTTGAGTGTCTTGTTGAAAGCTGTTTAATTTGAAACATGTGATATGAAATGCCCTGCATTTGATCTCATGTTACCATAAGACAACACCCTATTTTTAAATTTGCTGTATGTTTTGGGTTCAGGTCAGACTATGGAAGGTTGCAGTTGAGGCCACAGTACACATTTTTATTGCTTGGAGGTATTTTTGTTGACAGATTTATTGTTCAGTCACAGCTTTATGCAGTTAACCTTTGGCAGTTCCCTTTTCTGTGTATTAAAGATAGATTGTTTCAGATAATTCAAAACCAGGCACAGTTTTGTAAATCAAATAACTGATCATTTTTCACAGGAAAAGTGTCCTGCTGAGTAGTACTTCTCAGCATTGGAGCTGCAGCACATGGCACTAATATGGGTGAGAAGGGATGATGGATGGGTAATGCTAGTTTTGGGGTTTTAGGCTTTAACATTTATTTCCTCAGAGGCAAAGTGTGGTGGCCATGAAACCTCAATAGTGACAGTGTGGACTGTCCTCATCTGTATAATCTGTCTGCCTTGTGTCTTGAGAGAGGAATACAAGTGGGGAACTGAGGAGCAGAAAGATGGAGATGGGTAAAGCTGGTAGTACTTGAAACAAAACTAACCCCCAAAAAGCAGCCATAAACCCCAGTGAAGCTAAATGTGCCTGTTGTGGTTTAACTCCAGTTGGCAGCTCAGCCCCACGGAACCACTTGCTCAATTCCACCTGGTGGAATTGGCAGGTGGGTGTTCAGTCATCCCCAGGATAGCAGGGCTATGTCACATGTAACAGTGACTTGGGAAGACAGACACCATCACTCCAAACATCCCTTCCTTCCTCCTTCTTCCTCCAGCTTTACATACTGAGTATGATGCCATATGGTCTGGAATATACCTTGGGGCAGTTGGAGTGAGCTGTCCTGGCTGTATCCCCTCCCATCTTTGTGCACCCCCCAGTCTCCTTACTGGTGGGATGGAGTGAGAACCAGGATCATTCCCTGAAGCTTGTAGATGCTGCTGGAAGCATTAGTCACCTTTCCTGTGGGATGTGTGTCATGCAGACTGATGGGAGATTCAACCATGGATGGAGACTACCCTACAAGATGAAGAAGGTGGTTTATATTTAGAGGAGGAGAAGATATAGCATAACTCTGTTACTGCCTAGTTAAAATGATTTTGTATATACAGTCGGCCCTCTTGCACTTCGCACGCCCCATATTGCTGCTTCGGATCTTAGTGGCATGATTTTTTAGCGATTAAGAGACTCGTTTTTGCAAATGCACATGCGTGACCTGCAGTGGCGGCGGGGGCGGCACAGGCGGCAGCGGCACGGCCGCCATTCAGTGCGGAAGTCGGGCTACACGGATCCCGATTGAGACCGCGGGTCCGTGTTATAGGAGACCTGACTGTACGTATTGGGCTATTGCTCCTAACAGATTCTAGTGTGTTGCAGTCTGTGTGGACTTTTTGGCTTTGTAGAATTTTTTAAATCTTTTCTTGTGGACATGTTTTGAGAGAAGCATCAGAAAAGGCAGCAGCAGACCAAGCCTGTCTACCCAATACCCTATTCTGCCTGCTGCGGTGAGGAATGTGCTGCTAATGTGGAGGGATGAGCCAGCTCTTCTGTAATATGTGGCCAGCTGTGCAGTGTAACAGTCTGAAGAGTTGTGTGGTAGGAGAAGGAATATAAGCAATGTACTTCTGGATCTGAGCTGGCAATGTTTTTTCTCTGAAATGCATTTCAGAGCATGTGTAACTTGTGTTCTGCTGTGGCAGCAGATCAGCCTTTAATGCTCTACTGCCCTCATGTCAGCCCCAGGTATTTATCAGATCCAGCTGGTTGGTCACCATTCTAGCTTGGCTGATGTATCCACGAGATAAGACTCACGATTTCTAGGCACATTTCCCTTCAAAACTCCCTCTGAAAGTACAGAACTGTGCACTTCCCACCTCAGTCATCTTTCAACAAGCATGTTTTGTTAATACTGGAAATGGTCAGGGCATGGAGAGCCAATACTGGGGCAAAAAATGGACCTTTGACTGTTGTATCCTAGCTTTCTGAGGAAGTGGGAATGCTTCACAGTGTGCAGACATCTTGGGAAGTCCAAGGACCTGTGTCCAGACCAGGGACCTAGCAATGCATTTCCTCTTCTCTAATCTGCAAGGCTTCTCTGCCTCACAATCTGTTCATTCTTCATTGTTGTAGAAACAGCTTTGCAGCTTGTTAATTACTTTCTTGGGGAACCAGAGGAAATTAATGTCTCAAAAGCTGCTGTTCAGAGAATTTTATAACTTCATCTGATCATGCGCAGCTGATATTGGGTCAGCCTCATGTGCTTTGGTGCTGTCCCTTCTGTCTCCAGATCTACCTACATGTGCATCTCCAGTCTTGGAGAGAATCCTGGGAAGCTAAACGCTTCTCAAGATTGCAGCACAGATTTCTGGGCTCCTGCATTCTTGCCTTAATTTTAAAATTTTTAAAATAAGATGTGCTTGTCTTCCCTTATCAAAATCTGGTTTAATTCTGTTTTTCTACAGAGAGAAGTATAGCACTTGTTTAGAGGGCTGACAACACTTCAAGTGTTTAGCAGCAAATGCAAGTGGGAAACAGGCCTTATGTCTTCCCAGTTTGATGGGAAAGTAGCATTGTTATCTGTAAAAGGTATTCCACTATTGTTTTCCCTGCTCTGTTGTTATACCGAAGTTAGAATATTTCTTTGCTACTCTTTGACCTTTTCATAGCTAGTTCATTCACACTTGTAAATAGGAATTTTGAGGCCGTATCTGCTGGTTCTTTGATGACAGCTCAAAGGAGCATGTGTTGCCCTGCATGATTTGCTTTGCACACTTTGTACCTGTGATCTCTAACACCCACACTTCCTCTTGACAAATTGTTGGGTTTTTTTTTTTTGGTCTAGTTCTACATCTCTCTTTTCACCCTGGTGCAGTGCCTATGTTCACCCTGCAGCTGCTTAACCAGGAAAAACTGAGTCTGGCTGGGAGGGCACTGTGACATCAGCAAGAAGAGAGGAACTCTTCTGAAACCCAGCAGGCAGTGCCCTCTGGAAATGTGTGTACAGTGTAAAGTCATCAGTCATTCAGTTGTTGACTTGAAGTTATCCTGGTTGTTCCCTGTTGAGTTATGGTGACAGATGACAAAAGCAAACTTCATATTTTTCAGAGTTTTTCCCAGGTTTTATTTGTTGCTCTCTTTTATGGTTTAGTTTACTTTTAATTTCCTTAGGGATGCTCTGCAGATTAAGAAGGATCAACACAATTTGGAGAAGTTTACTGGGATGTAGGTGTGTGGGGTGGGTGCTCAGTGGGATCTCTGAGTGCAAGTGGAGCCATGTGAGACTGGCTATAAGTATGATGGGAAGGCAGAAAAATAGCTTATTGCTTGTAATCACAAAAGGAAGTTGTTACATCAGAAGAAGTGATCTGCAAGTACAGTTGTAACTCTTGTTGTGAATGTATGGAATTGGCTAAGGAGGAAGAGGCCACAAAGAGCCACTTCTTGCTGGACGTTCTGACATCTAACACAGCATCCCAAGCATCATCTGCGATGCATTAAGGTGTGACTGCATCTGGTTATCCCCTTGCTGGACTTGGAAATGTTTGCTTGTCTGACATACTTATAGTCTGTGCATCATGTTTGTCTACTTCACATGCTCACTCTGCAGTGTGTAAATATTGGCTAAAGAACATGGAAAAGTGTTTTGAGCTTGTAATTTTGTATTGAGTTTCTTAGGGGACATATCAGTTGACCCTGAGAAGACGTGTTTAGTGAGAGGGGAAAGGGGAGCCAAACTCTTGTGTGTGAGCTTGGCTTAAACCAGTGCTGGTCTAATCTGGAAAGACTGCAAAGTATTTTGGAAGAGGTGAGAGTCATTTACTGGGGCTCTGGTTTTCTCTGGAGTTGTTGCAGTCAAGTGGACCTGAAGTCCTGTGATGGGAAGGACTTCTAGTGAATCAAGGTGGTTGAGGATGCAGAACATGACTTTGCATAGGGGGCAGACAGCTATGTTAATGCAGCGGCTTCTAGATGCTGAGTGTGATCAACATTTGATCTTGCCAATATTTGTAATTCTTGGGTCGGCTGAGATTTATTTGTCCTAAAATACTGAGATTTTGACTCTAATAATAAGTGTAGTATTTATCCATAGATATAATGCTGCTATATCTGCAGTTTCAACATGCAATGCAAGGTATTTATTCTTTGAGGTTGGTTAATATAACAACAGAATTATTATTCAAGATAGGGAAAAACCTCCTATGGTAAGTGTTCAGTGTTTGTATTCATTGCTGTTATTCTTTACCAGTTTATTTAAAACAGTATATGCATACATTACACAAGCAATTCATTCTCAGGGTCGCTTGTTAGGGTATAAAATAATGCTTCTTATGAACCCTTCACCTTGAAAAGCAGACATAAGCTGCACATATATGGTAAAATTTACCAAAATTTACCTTATATATGTATTTTTTTCTTTTTTTACTTTCTGTGGGTCAGATACTACTTTCTGAATCTCTGCCTATGACTGGTGAGCTTCACAAGAAGTGCACTTACTTTGCCAAATGTGCTGGGAATTCAGGTTCGCAAACAGTGCTCTGAGGCAAGGTGCCTGTGGTATCTGTGAGGGGACTCAATCCACTTGCTTTAATTTGAAAGATTTGGAGCTCAGTGGAATTTTTTGCTGTCTGCCAGCAGTAAGGATTTGCCTCTTCTAGGAAAATGTCTTGTGGGCAGAGTATTTCTCACTTCCCTTGCTTTCTCCCTTGCTCCAAGTCTTGTCAACTGCAGTTTTCAATTGCTGATCTGCAGGATGTGCTGAGTGACAGCAAGAGCATGCTAAAGGCTAAGGTAAGCTTGCAGAAGCGCCTTGTAACTTGGAACAGCGGGAAAAGTATTGCAGTGAACTCGGCTGAATAACGTGAATTAATGTTACCAGTTCATTGACAAGAACATGAGGCTGCTTTCCTGAGCAGCCAGTGTAGTGTGTTCCAAAGGCTGTGTTTGTGTGTTGCACAGGTCATGTCCTCTCCCGTGCTGATTCTTTCAACTCCTGCCAAGGGGCACTTGGAAGAGCAGGTGATAAGGAATAAGCAAAGTCAGTCTGTGCTGTGCATGCATAGTGTGAACTAGAGGGAGATGCTGGCGAAGCTGGTGCTGGTTGGACACCAGGTGTAGTCTGTGGTACACAGGACTAGGTGGGGTTGCTGAGCTGCCTTTCCCTGCCAAGACTTTTGTTGTCAGGTCAGACTTAGAAATTTTCCAGCTGCCAGGTGGAATGACGCAGGCATGAACCTTTGGCTGCACTGAGAAACTTGCTTTCACAAAACAAGCGTGGTGCTGTGCTCACTTGCTCCAGGGAGAAAGCTGTACGGGGGTGCACGAGGTCAGGTCAGCAGTACAAGTACCCTACAGCCCAGTCAATTTGTGCTCCCCTGCTCTCTGGGAAAGCAGAAGATATAGAAATGCTCCATCTGCTTTCAACAGGTAAAATACCCTTTTGACTAGAGTAAGTGGGCAGGAAGGAGAGTTCCTTATGGAATTTGTAAGGTGACTAAGGAAGATGAATTTGAAACAGTGCGTTTTAGTATCACATTTAGTCCCCATCTTTGTCTCTTTGACAGTCCAGTGTGGACCTGTATATTGTGTATCCTCTGTGAAGGTTGGGATAGCTCTTTATATTTCACCCCTTTTCACACAGGATGTTTTTGAAGCTGAGACTGTTGTCCCTTGGGAGGCTTTAGGGTATAGAAGAAGAATTAAAAATTGGAAACAAAGGTTTCATGGTACAAGGCATCAAAATGTTGGTATCTGTGAGTCAAAGCTAATGCATGTTTCTTGGGTTTTCCTGGAGGAGAGTGATCGCTTAGATTCTTAAATTCACAAGTGTAGTTAGGACTTCACTTAGTGTAGTCTTAAGCTTCAGCAGAGAAAGTTTAGGCTTGATATTAGGAAAAGGTTTTTTACTGAAAGAGTGATTCGGATGTGGAATGGGTTGCCTGCAGAGGTGGTTGAGTCACCAACCCTGGATGTGTTCAAGGGGAGGCTGGACGAGGTGCTGAGTGATATGATCTAGATGTAGAGGATAGGTTAGTTGGATTATAGGTTGGACTAGATGATCTTCAAGGTCCTTTCCAGCCTTATCTATACTGTGGTACTGTGACTGAAGTTGAGAAATCAGGTTGAAACTTGCACGGATGGCTAAATCAGGGTCTTACGTGTGTTGCTGGTGACTGTTAGATGTTCTTCACTATGGTATTTATACCATTCACACATGCTGCTCATTCTGTGTTATGAGCTGCCTTTGCAGTCATCACTTACATCTCTGAGATGTCACACAAAGTTGAATCTCAACACCCTTGAAGGCTGTGACATTTCTTAACTTCAGGATGAGGACTAAAGCTTGTTTCAGTGGTGAGGAAGAGGGCTGCGCTTAAAAATTACTTTGGGCGGAGACTTAAAATTGGTCTGGCTCAGGCTCATGTAAAGCTTTAAAAAGTCTCAAAATCTAGAAGGTAAATCCAGATAGAAGCTGATGGTCTACTCCGATATCAGTGTGAGCTGCTTCCGTGACTTCAAGTGTGAAAGCCTCTCCGTTGGGTCAGAGTCTCATGTTCATTGATAATGACAGAAAGACATTGTCTATTGTTTTATGTGGGGAAATGAAGGCTTACTGCGGGCTGTGGGTGTGAATCTTCTTCAATAACAGCTGGAATGTCTGTGTAATGTCTTGGAAGACCTGAAATAGAGGCTTTTGATTGTTTTCAGTCAAAGCTGCTTCTAGCTCTTTGCAGTGAGCAGAAAAATCAAAGCAGAAGTCAACCTTAGTTGCTTGGTTTTGACTGACTTAGTATAAAGACAGGGCCGGGACTATAGCTCCCCATATAATCAGTGTACTCAGGCTGATGAAAATCCCTTCTGCTGAGCTTGGGAACAATATTAAGGGACCCAGAATGAGTCGAAAGGCATCATATCTGTGCTGTAGTATACTTGTGGGCTTTGTACACTGACTTTGTACATATGGCTTTTGACTTACTCTGTTCTTCTTAGAGGCCTTGAGGAAGAAGAGCAAAGTATCTTTTCCAAAGGAAGAGCCTCTCTGTGAATTTGGGAATGGTCTTTACTCTTCATGGTTCTGCATCCTTGCTTGTTTGTGTTATGTAATGATATGTGCCTGTCTTCTTTACATTTTTTTTCCTATTCCTGCTGATAGGAATATAAAATTACTTTTTTTTTTCTTTAAGGTATATTGCAGTGCATCTGAAGTTGATACAGGAAAGAATTACTTCTGGGAAGACAAACTTCCCTGTAAGGACAACCCTGAAGATGTGGACTGCCATTGTATTCTTCCTGCTGATTTCCTTCTCCATATGTGAACACAGGTTTTCTGTCCTGAAAGGGAGAGGAGTCCACGTAGTGCAAATAAAGAGGCTTACAACTGAAAAACAGTGCAGACAGGCTTGTCAAACCCCAGGTGCTTCAGGTGAGGATCTTGTCCCTTAGATGGAATTCCAACTGCATTTTATGTTCTTTGAAGGTCTCCGCTGCTCCCCTGACAAATTTCTTTCGTAATTCCAATTGTTTACAGTCTTTTACAGTCATGGCTTCTCTGTGCAGTGCTGTAGTGCTAAGTACCTTCTGACAGCTTTGGTTAAGTTGAATCCAGAACAACTGTTTCCCGAGGCCCTTTTCACTTCTGTAAGAAAAAAATGTGCATGTGCTCTTGGCGCACACTGGTAGCATGCAAATAGTGTTAGGTCACTTGAATTGAAGAATTGATTATTCCATGCTGCACTAGAATCAGTAGTCTTTGCTCCCTGGTATTTGTACGTGTGTTTTCTTCCTTGGAAGAAGCCACTTGTGTTCTGCAACCAAGCGCATGGTTTAGAGACCTGGTGAGATGAAAGCTCAGTACCTCTGGAGTGTCTTTATAAAGCATTAAACTTCTAAATGAGTTTGAGTGGTATTTATGAAGGTCCCTATCCTATCTAGCCACATGTGAAAGCTTATAGCACCTACAAAAAGCTGATGATGTGGTGAGGATAAGACCCTGTCTCAGGTGGATGAATGTGGCATTCAGATCATTAGGAACATAATAAATAGACTGTTTTTAATGCTCGGTGGTTTCAAACCTTTAGTCTAAGCATGAGATATTCCTTCATACTGGAAAGAAAGTACCTTTATAAATCGGTGTTTTTAGAAAATAAAGTAAGTGTGAGTTTGTCTCCCAGGCACCAGAGCTGTGACAACTCCAGGTTCTGTTTTTAAGGTGGTAAACCCTAGGCAGACGACATATTCAGTGACTATGCTGACACTTGGGTTCTGTAGGTCTCAATATTTGTTTATTCACAGGTTCACAGGTTATTCTGAGTTGGAAGGGACCCACAGGATCATCTAGTCCAACTCCCAAGCGAATGTCCACCCAGGGATCAGGCCCACAGGCGTGGAACCGTGGGCACCACGCTCCGTCCATCCGAGTCTCCCATCATCTAGGACATGTTGCTGAGCTCCTCATCCAGTCTTCTCTTAAACACCTCCAGGGATGGTGACTCCACCACCTCCCTGGGCAGACTGAGGGATCACTCTCTCTGTGAAAAACCTCTTCCTAATATCCAGTCTAAACCTCCCCTGGCGTAGCTTAAGGCCATGTCCTCTTGTTCTGGTGTCCTCAGCCTGAGAGAAGAGATCCACACCCACCTGACTGCAACCTCCCCTCAGGTAGCTGTAAACAGCAATGAGGTCACCTCTTGAGTCTCCTCTTCTCCAGGCTGAACAACCCCAGTTCCCATAGTCGCTCCCCATGGGGCTCGGTCTCCAGTCCTTTCACCATCCTTGTCGCCCTTCTCTGGACCCTCTCAAGCAGCTCAACATCCTTCTTAAACTGGGGAGCCCAGAACTGGACATAGTACTCAAGATGTGGTCTGACTAGCGCTGAGTCCACCTGAGAATCTCTCAAAACTGTGGACATGTGAGCTTAACCTTCTGATTCTTGATAAGGGTGGAAAAGGTGTCATCAACCGGCTTTTTACAAATGAGAAACATAAAGAATGTAGTTAGTCTGTAATCAGGACTGCAACATGATTTGGCTGCATGGTTAGCCCTGTTGCTGACTTCAACTGCGTTTTTATACCCTACACCTTTTACAAAAGAAGTCTAGTTGAGTGTTAGGTTTGTTGAGCAGAGTGGGTTGAGCCCCTAGAATTAGGTGACCCACCTTGGGAAACCATGCAAAACTAAACCACAAAACATAAACTTTTCCAGGTTTTACATTCTGTATTAAACTTACTGAAGCAATTTAATTCCTATTTGTTACTTGATGGCTGGTGTTTTGCATTAACTGGTGTCAAGTTAGGTGGAAAAGATAGAAACTCTTGACATAAATATATGATCATTGGGAAAGAAGGACCTGAAATGTGTTTTTTCATTTTGTTATTAGCCTTAGGTTTTAAGATCAACTTTGTTGAACTTGTTCTCCATTCTCATTTTCCCCAGCAATATTTATTTTGTGCTTTCTGTCTTCACAGACATGAGACCTGAGGCTTAGTTGTCAGAATAGTTACGCAGGTGTATCTGTCATTAAAAAAGCGATGGTTGTTATTTTTTACGGTATTATAGTGTCAAGTTTTAGGCCAGAGTTGTATGGGGAGACATCTTCATAGCAACATTGCTTGGAGAAGTGGAAAAATTACATTCCTAGCTGGTGAGGCACTTGTACATAGATGTAATTTGTACCTTTGCTGACATAAGATCAGTTACTTGAAGTAGTGCAGTTGCTGCATCAGGAACGGACTGTTTTAAGTTCTCTGGTCTGAACCCAGCTTAGATTTCTCTGTTCAAGACCTGATGGAGAGACCTCTCTGGCCCCCAGTCCTTGTGGTGGAAACTAATGTTTTCCCTTTATGCTGAGTTGGGATTTCTTGTAAATCATCTACCTCAGCCCCTCAGACATCTAGTAGACTCTCTTGGACTCACTCTAGTGTTTCAATTCCACTCTTGTAAGCTAGAGAGCCCACAACTGGGCACAATGTTTAAAACGCCTCCTCAGCATTTGTTGGAGAAGGTTCACTCCTTTCCTCAGAGCTTCTTTATGTGTAGAAAGAAGTTAGTGAGTTCAAATGGATGCCAGGAAAGAGAGTTCTTGCTCTAGTGAGTTTATTTAGCCTGTGTTAGGATTTGGCTTACTAAAAGACAATTTTTGTGATGGCTCCCACGGCTAATGGTATCATTGGTTAATGAATGAAGAGTAAATTTCTGTGTAAATCCAAGCACAGAGATGAGAGCTGTTTCCTATGAGTGATGAGGTGGATGTCTGCTCAGTTTTGGCACATGTTTTTTTTTTCCTCATTAAGACATCTAGAGGAGTGCTAACCCCTACATGGGAACAAACTGTAGTGCACTTTCTTTATCCCCGCCTGGGTGAGTGAATTGCTGTTGTTAGGAGAGGTGGGTACCAGAAGACAATCAGGTAGGTAGACTGCAGCTGCTACATTGATTTCATTGGCTTTCCAGTTATTTTCGCTAAAGCTGAGTCAGACCTTCTAGATTTTGTGTGGTTTGATGTTTTTTGATTGTGCTGGTTTTTTTTAATGTCTGTAATTAAAGCTATGAAGCAGTGTGTTCGGTATACTGTGTGTAGTGAAGCATTTTCTCTTTTGTTTTCAGGAAACCCTCTCTGTAATTGGTCTGTGCCCTACCAGAACCGTTGCATCCTCTTGCGGTGTCACCAGCTGAGCGTGTGCCAGAACACCGGAGAGCAAGACATCCAAGATCTACTTGGAGGTAAAGCCATACTTCAGGTTTCCAGTAAATCCTGGGTCCTGGTTCTTTTGCTCTAAATGACTACGTTTAGACCTTGATAGGCTTTCAGCTGAGGGAAATGGATTGTGGAATGCGTGCAGAATAATTCTGTAGATAGTGAAACAGTTATTCCAGGAAACTCTATGTCCTAAGGACTCTGGCACTTGCATGTGCATGATATATCTTTAGATAACTTTTGTAACTGTTACTGAGTAACAGTTTGTCTCCATGTTGAAGACATCATTCATTCAAGCCGTTTGCACGCCACACGCTGTCCTTGTGAAAATAAAGGCATAACAGATGTATTTATATTTTTTTCAGAGAGAGGAAAATGCCTTGGCATTGTTTTTCTCTGAAATTGCCAGGATTTTGTTCCAGAGTCAATAGGCTGCTTCTATAATCAGATCAGCAATTGCTCATGGTGACTTTCCAGTGCCAGGGTATTGAATTTTAATTAAGTGACACAATAACAAAATGGAGCTCATTCATAATTGGGGAATCAATCTTCTGAAGTATGTTTCAACAGATCCCCGTACCCAAGTTTAGAAAAAAAAATTGTTCATGGTTCTTTTGAATTGGCAAAGGTTTCCCTGCAATATAGCAACTGGACCTGTGGTAAGCAGATGAGGTTTATGTCACTGTAAATCTAGCTCACTAGTTGTGAAGGAAGTTTTCCTGATGTAGGAAGGTCTAAGTGGAAATCTCTGCTCGGTTTTGAGAGGTGAAAATTGTGAATCTAAGCACAAAGGCTTTGTTGATGATGTGTGACTGAAACCATGGATCTTCTCAGGAGCTGACATTTGTAACACTGTTCCTGTTGATAATGTACTTCTGCATTGTAGCTCTCTACTTGATTATGCCCCTCTTGTGAAATTAATTCCATGGCTGGGCAAATATTAGAGGTCTGTGGTAGAAAAAACAAACCAAAGCAAAACTCCTGGAAGGCATTATGTGCAATAAAAGGGTGGGGTGTCTGTGTTTCCATGTTCTTGCCAACTTCAGGACCGAGTTATTCCAGTTATTCTATTTGTACTGCAGAATATGTGTTCTGGTTTGCATATTGGGGCATTGAGGTTAGATTTGAGCTTGAGAGCTTTATTCTTACAGAGCTTATTGTTTTTTTCTTTTTGAAGAAATTGTCAATGGGAAATGGGAAACAGTCCTGTTTCACCACCAAAGCTATCCACAGAAAAAGGAGAGGATTCTGAATGCACAGCTTGACCAGCACAATGTGGAAAACCTGTTGTCCTCAAGTTTTCGGACTCACAAGATTCATTTGAGGCATTTGCTTGGGATTGAGAATGAAAATGTCACAACAAATGCAGGAAAATCAATTACAAGCAATGCTGCCACAGTTGCTGCCACAGCTGTACCAACAAACATTACAAATGCAACTGTCTTCATTACTGCTAATGAAACAACTGCCAAAGCTTCAAATGCCACTGTAGGTTCTACCCCCTTTGCTGAAGCCATACCATCCACTACCTTCTCTCCCATTCCTGATAACAGCTCTGCTTCCACTTCCAGCCCTGTTACCCAGGTTGTGACCATTAGCCAAAGATCAGGAAATGGTAGCTCTGCCTCAGTATTGTCCCCCACTTCTACTTCCGTTCCACTCACTGTTTCTTCTAAAGCAGGCACTCAAACAGAGCAATCTATTCCAGCTGCCACCACCACCACTATGAGTGCTGCCCGCCCTAACAACCCCAGCACTCCTGAAGCTGTCCTGAGGACACCAACCTCAGCACTGACCACCCTTATCCCGCAGGATGCAAAAACATCTTCCACTGCTTCCACTCGCGCCACGGAACTCATACCCTTGGAGGGCTCTCACTCTGCGAATCCACTGCATGTCAGTACATTGGTAGATATAAAGCCAGAAGGAACTACAGCCACAACATCCTTGGGTATATCAACTTCTCTTCTGGGCTCTACAAGAGGTGCCATCGTTTTAACTACAGCCTCTACAGTAGAAATTACAACCAGGCATGGGATAAAGTCAACATCTCACACCTTTTCAACAACCATGGCTCCAGCAGATGCTCCCAAAACAACAGCTTCAGGCCTCACAGAAACTCAGGGCACAGACCATGACTTTCTCCGTGTTACTGCCGAGCCCCTAACTCAGTATTTAGTGAACAAAAGTTCGCTTCTTGCAGTGCTTTTAGTTGGTACATTTTTTTTCATAACTGTTATAGTTCTTTTCCTCATGCAGGCCTATGAGAGCTATAAGAAGAAAGATTACACACAAGTGGATTACCTGATCAATGGAATGTATGTGGACTCTGAGATGTGAAAAGGTGGGGATGATACAGTGGGCAGAGAGATGGAAAGGAGATTCAAAGCCTTCCTGGCTTGTTTTTCCTTCCTGTTTGCCTATTACACAAACTGAAAGTGCTTCCAAATTTACTTCTAGTGCAATTGAGGAGAAATGCCATGTACTGTATTAAGAAAAAATTTTTTTATTCAACTGTGCAACAGGTTGCTGTAAAAACATTAAAAAAAAGGAATAATTTTTAACACTTTCATAATACACAGTAGCTTTGGCCATTATTTTTCACTGCAAAACAAACCTAACAAGGGGTATGCTACCATTGTCTGAAAATGATGTAGTGCTTCTTCAGTGGTTTACAGTGCAAGTTCTTTGTGTTTCATTTGTTTCACATGTGCTCCTCTGAAGACAGGGCAAAGGATGCTGTCATCGTTTGTGAAGTGTTCCCAAACAGCCGGATGAGAAGTGTGGAGTACTGTTGTAACAGGGAACTTTTAATCCAGTGTGTGTCGTATTTCAGTATGCTTCTTGCTTGTAAAGAGATTTGTTTACAAGGTATTGTAAACCCTGTTTACTGCTAACCTAAGGTATCTTTTCACCATGGAGTGGATTACTGTGCCTCTGCACTTAAATGATCTTATTTTTGTATTCAGTTAATAAATGGGGCCCTGGAAGGGCATATCTTGTTGTGCTTCTGTTTTCATTCCTGTCCCTGCCAGTTCAGAAGCAAGCAAATGGGCTTTTGGGGCTTAAGCAAATTACCTCCACTTCAGTATTCCAATTATGGGAGCTTTGAAGACCTCACTGAAAGCACAGACATGTCTGAGAAGATACTGATCATCTTCCAGAGTGCTGCTTCTATAATTTAAGACCAGTATGCTGCCAGTCTCCCAGGTATGCAGACCCACTTATTGCTTATTATCTTTCATGCTTAGAGCATCAGGCACTGTTTTGGTTTTTCTTTTGCACTTATGATCTGCACAGAGTTGCTAGTATTTTGGAAGCTTTATTGCACATGCAACTTTCCTGCCAAGATCTGCAGCTGAAAGAATGAGTAGAAAACACTTGATTTTTAGGCCAATATTCTTCAGTGATTAATTTATATTATTTGAATGACATACATAGCAATAGCAAAATGCTAGATCAAAGTGTGTTCTTGGGTTTTGGTTGTGGGGGTTTTTTTCCAGCCATATTGATAGCTTCTCTCTTGCTTTGAATTAGTTTGCTGTTCTTTAATCCTGCTTACATGTAATCTTGAGGGAGGGTGATAATAAGTAAGCCTCAGAATTTGAGTGGCTGGGGGTTTTTTTGCTGACGCATGGTGAGGAGGGGCCACTGGTCAACCCTGGAAGAGGGGGCTTTTGGGGTTTTCACCCTTCTGGTATTTAAGGCGAAAGCTGTTAGGGAGCACGGTGAACAGGAGTAGGCAAATGGGGGTGTTGAGAGGAGCTTGGACAGGCACGGCGAGCAAGTAGGGCTACAGGTGCCCTCCTGATAACTATTGGGGTTCTTTTTTTTTGTTTGTTTTCCTTCCTTTTTGCTTTCCTTCATTTAATTTGCTTCCCCTTCACTCCCCTTAATGGTGTCCAAACGAGCAAAACCGACTGCCAATCAGAGTACATCTACTCAAACAGTACCTCTCCTGAAGGAGGCAGCAGTCCATTTGACTGCAGAGAATGCCTGAGTCTGATGGTAATACCAGAAGACAGTGCAAGAAGCACCTGTGTGAGGTGTGAGCAGATTCATGATCTACTCTGCGTGGTCACTGAGCTCAAGGAACAGGTTGAGAGACTGAGGAGCATTCATGAAGGAGAGAGAGACTGGTGGAGTTACACTCTTTCCTCTCTTAATAATGATCACCAGGGTCAAAGGAGTCCTGAGCTTCTCACCTCATTTTGTCTCAGGTTGAAGGAAGTGACCTAGTTGCTGAGGGGATTGGGAGTGGGGTCAGTTCTTGTGGGGGTAACAGATTTCCCTCCTGTATGCTACCTCCCTTTCAGATGCCACCATTTCAGCTGCCCTTACAGAATAGGTTTGGGGCCCTGGAATCTGACAACCAGATTGATGATCAGTTAGTGATTAATGATTAGACTGACGATACTAATGACAACAATTTGCCCAAGGAACCTCTCAGTTTTCCTCCATCTGCCAGATGGATCAGAACTACAATGTAGTACTAATCAGAATATTAGTCACAGAATATTCTGAGTTGAAAGAGTCCCACAAGGATCATTGAGTCCAACTCTTAAATGACACCACTGCCTCCCCAACGGGAATTGAACCCCCAGTCTACCACGTGAGAGGTGGGGACACTCACCACTGTACTAAAGTGGATTTTCTGAGAAGAAAAGGAGGGTGATTGTGGTAGGTGACTCCCTTCTGAAGGGAACAGAGGGTCCTACATGTAGGCCAGACCCATCCCATAGGGAGGTCTGCTGCCTCCCTGGAGCCTGGTGGTTCAGGCTGGCAGTGATGAACTTGATGAGAGGTGCTCCAGGGTGATTAAAAAGGAGATTAAGGAACTGAGTCAGTTAATTGGTGGGGTAGGAGCACAGGTGGTTTTTTGCTCAGTTCCTTTGGTAGCAGGGATAAATATTGAAAGGAGCAAGAGACCCCGCACTGTTAACAAGTGGCTTAAGGGCTGGTGCTAACGGAAGAATTTTGCGTTCTGTAATCATGGGATGACCTTTACTGCACCTGGCCTGCTTGACCCAGATGGATCCTATCTAACTAAAAAAGGGTAAAAGAATCCTAGCCCGTGAATTGGCAGACCTAATTGAGAGGACTTTTTGGTCCAAAGGGTGAGGGGACCAGGTTCACCAAAGATGAGACTGAAGAGGGTGAGACTTTATCAAGAGTAAAGTCAGTATCCCAACTGAAGTGCATGTACACTAATGCACGCAGTATGGGCAACAAACAAGAGGAGCTGGAAGTCCTGGTCCAGCAAGAGAACTATGATATAGTTGCTATTACAGAAACATGGTGGGATAACTCTCATAACTGGAGTGCTGGGGTAGAAGGCTACAAGCTCTTCAGGAGAGACAGATTTGAGAGAAAATGTGGAGGGATGGCCCTCTACATTAGGGAGACTTTTGATGCCATGGAAGTCGAGATTGATGACAACCAGGTTGAGTGCCTATGGGTGAGAGTTGGAGGGGTTTGCAACAAGTCTGACATCCTGATTGGAGTCTGTTATAGACCACTCAACCAGGAGGAAGAGGTAGATCTATTGTTCTTTAAGCAGCTCGAGACTGTCTCAAGGTCAGCTGCCCTTGCACTTCTAGGAGACTTTAATCTGCCAGATATCTGCAGGGAACTTAGCTAAGAGGAGGCAGTCCAGAAGATTCTTAGAATGTATTGAGGATTGCTTTCAATCACAGCTGGTGAGCAAACCTACCAGGGATGGGGCTGTGCTTGACCTGCCATTCACAAATAGGGAAGAGCTGGTTGGTGATGTTGCGGTCAGAGACTGCCTGGGGTGCAGTGACTAAGAGATAATTTAATTTTAAATAATCAGTTAAATAAGGAAGGGCATGAACAGAATGGCCACACTGGACTTTCAGTGGGTGGATCTTGATGGTCTTCAAGGTCTTTTCCAATCTTATCAACACTGTGATACTGTGACTTCAGATTATTTAAGGAATTAATTAGGAGAGTACCTTGGGAAACTGCCCTTAAAAGTAAGGAGGTCCGGGAAGGCTAGCCTGAGGAAACAGGGGGAGGTAAATCAGGTTATGTTTCAAGACATTGTCAGGTAATGTAGGAGGAAAATTAGAGAGGCAAAAGCCCAGCTGAAACTTTAACTGGCCACTTCCATGAAGGACAATAAAAAATGTTTTTATGAATATATTCATGACAAAAAGAAGGGCAGCAACAGCCTCCACTCCTAATTGCATGTGGAGGGAAATACAGTAACTAAAGATGAAGATAAGGCAGAGGTACTTAATGCCTCCTTTGCCTCGCTTTTTGGCAGTAAAGCAGATTGTCTGCAGGACAACTGATTGATGGGGTCAGGGTTCAGTATAGTCCTCCTGTAATCCAGGAGG
>WEKX01013713.1:14925-116066 GCA_013390025.1 Pitta sordida | reverse complement strand
GCAACACTGTTTACTCTTGCTTAGGAACATCCAGAGTTCAATTTGTTTGCACCTGGTCCCTTTGAACACTGAGCACTTGCCGAGGAAGCTGAAGAGGAGTGAGAGGCGGGGTAAAATGACAGTGAGAACGGAGCTGAGCTAACAACAGTTTGTGGGTGACTTTTGAAATTGTTGAATAGCAAACAAGTTTCCATAAATCATGTTTTACTATTGTACTTAAGACATTTTTCCCTCAGGTCTTTAGTAAAATTTTGTTTTGTAAAATTGTGCTCTCACTGGTGGCTTAGTACTGGCTGGCCAAGTGGTAGAGGTAGAGCTGATAAACTTGCACAGGTTTCTTTTTAAAATAAGGGAAAAAGCCTTGCCATTGGCCGGGAGGTTTGGATGATGATTGAGTGGAGAGCTTTTGAAACAGCACAAACGTGTGGGACACATAATAGCATTACAGGAAAGATATCAGATAAATACTGCCAGGTCTTAAAACTGGAGGAACCATCTTCCTCTTTCTACAATGACTTAATGACCATTGCCTCTAAAGCCTGCAGTAAATCATATTGAATTTTGGTAGCCCGTGCTGCTGAACCATTTTTGAGTAAGTTCCAGCTGCTGCTGGAGTCCTTTCCTGCTTTCCGAGCTGGCTGGGGTGGGCCTCTTGAGGTCCAGCAGAGCAAAGAGCAGGCTGATATATCTTCATATTGCTGCTGCCTGCTGCTTCAGGTTGGGGATTAGCTGTTTAATAAAATTCAATTTTTTAAGTCTGACCCTCTTATCGACCTGAAAAAGCAGCAATAAAGGTGTTGCTTAATGAAGTGCTGGGGTACTTGTCTACTAAGTATTTCTGAAAAGCAATTTTCTCTGGGTAGCTGATGGCCTCTCTAAGCATTTCGGACACGTGTTTTGAAACTCAACCTTCATTGATGTTGCTACTTTTTACGCAGTGGAGTTTTTAGTGTTTTTCTTCATCTCTAATTTGGATTGTGTTGCCCTTTCTGGTATTAATAAGCAGTCTTTTTTTTGTTGTTGTTCCCTTTTGTGATTTTTGTCAGAAAACACGACAGAAGATGAATAGCAGTGCTTGGATTGTCACACTGCATGGTTGGAAGTATGGAAGTTGGAAACAAATTTATAGTTTAAAATGATAACATTTACTAGACAAAAAAATGCTTGCAGAGTGGTCTTTCCTCCTTTTGAAACTTAGCGATTGTGCAGCCACTCTCTCCCGTCTTTTCCTAATGCATTTTCTGTAGATTTTCACAAGGAAAAAAGCATGTTTGGAAAACCGTGATTATAAGTTAATTAACAATAGTTTTCACTTTAGAAAACTAAATGTGTTGGCAGTAGCACAGTCATTGCTAATGGGTGATTGTACTTTTTCAATAATAAGAAGAGATTCAGTGAAGCTCTAGAAGATGTTAGGATATTATTAACTCCATAATCTATGTATTTGAGTTTTTATTCCCAAATAAGATGAACTCCCAGACCCAGAAGTGTGAGTTTATATTTGATAATTATGTGAGACTCTTGAGCTTTCTTGCAGGTTGTAATTCAATTCCATTGGAAAAGAGCCTTAAAACGTGAAGAAAGAATGAGTGCCTCTAATACCGGGAGGTCATTGGGACCAATTTGGTCAGTTTGCTCACTCTGTCTCAAACACTGCCCATTGAAGGTGCTTTTTTGCACCTATAGGTGTTGAGCTAAATATTAATGAGGTTAAGAATCAAGATGGAGAGACAACAAAAAAAACACTTGGCTAAGTGAGAGAAAAAGGATGCCTGTGAATCTACCTAAGGTAGCTATTGTAATTGCTGAGAATCTTTAGTCTTCTGGGCTCCTAAGCAAAGCACGTTATGACTGCATAGGGTAACAGTTTAAATTAAAAAAACCCCAAACAGCCAAACAAACCCACAACAAAAAAAAAAGGGGAACTAAACACACCCCATGAAGACTAAAACAAATAAGCCAGTCATCATTTCATGTAAAAGCTATCTGAGTTGGAGCTAGAGAAATAACTGCATTAGCATCCTGTAGTCTCCAGGGGATTTAAATTCAGATTTTGCCAAATTAGGTCAATGTCATACATGAGAAGATGGGGACTTAAGAGGTAAGGCTGGGACAATTGTTCTAAATATGTACTATAAATTGCAAACCAATCATTTAGTCAAAACAGCTGATTTTGGACATCTGCAGTTCCAGTTATTCCTGTGGCAATTAACTGAAAGGTTGAACTCTCACCTATTTGTTCTAAGATTACCAAAAGGTGTGAATGGGGGTTTGGCAAAGCTTCAAAATAACTTCAGAGCAAGCAGTGTGCTGCCCTTAGTTAGCAGCAGGGTGAGCCTTTGCAGCAGGTCGTTGTAGTTCAGAGAAGCTGCAGGGCCTTGAGCAAGAAAGCACTTCAGCATTTCACAGCATTGCAGGATGTGCAGAGCCTGGGGAAGGAGGATCTGCTTGCTGGAAGCAGCCCAGGTAATGGTAGCCCACCTCCACCTCCAGTTCACAGGTTCACAGGTTATTCTGAATTGAAAAAGAGCCACAGGATCATCTAGTCCAACTCCCAAGCGAACGCCCACCCAGGGATCAGGCCCACAAGAGTGGAACCACGAGTACCACGCTCCATCCATCCAAGCCTCCCACCATCTAGACCATGGCGCTGAGCTCCTCATCGAGTCTTCTCTTAAACACCTCCAGGGATGGCGACTCCACCACCTCCCTGGGCAGACCATTCCACTGAGAGATTACTCTCTGTGTGAAAAAACTCTTCCTAACAGCCAGCCTGAACCTCCCTTCGTGTAGTTTAAGGCCATGTCCTCTTGTTCTGGTGTCTTCAGCCTGAGAGAAGAGATTCACACCCACCTGACTGCAACCTCCCCTCAGGAAGTTGTAAACAGCAATGAGGTCACCTCTGAGCCTCCTCTTCTCCAGGCTGAACAACCCCAGCTCCCGCAGTTGCTCCCCATAGGGCTTGTCCTCCAGTCCTTTCACCATCCTTGTCACCATTCTCTGGACCCTCTCAAGCAGCTCAACATCCTTCTTAAACTGGGGAGCCCAGAACTGGACACAGCACTCAAGATGTGGTCTGACCAGTCTGTGCACAGCAGCACATTTGTTTGACAGCTGTGTTGGGACAGTTCTGGCTGGAGTTTCCAGCCCAGTGTGTTGTGCCATTTTGTACTTTCTGATGACTCAAATTCCCAACTTTGTTCCACCTGGATGCTTTGGTGGAAGACACCCTTTCTTCTTGGTGTCTGGAATGTTTGTGTGTCCAAGTCGTGTGGTGTCTTGGCAAAGGGATTTGCTGCCAGCCCTGGTTGGCTTGGTGGGCAGCAGGCTGTGGCAAAGGGCAAGGACAGACCAGGGAGAGCCAAAGGGGAGAGGGGCCATGAGGACTTTTAGGAAGAGATCTGGTGCCACGTGGCCATAAGGCACCAGGAGATGTGTTGGCCACGTACAGATCCGGAGGAATGATTCGCTTTGCACCTGCTCAGGGAAGGTTCCCATAAAGGAAATTGCATAAATGTATCAATTTTTTGGTAGAACAAAGTATGTCCTTCAGAGGAGAAAGGAATTTCCCCTTTGAAACAGGGGAATATGCCCAAAGCAATTGATTAATATCAGGAATGGGTGGTGATATGGACTGGAAATCATGACATTCAGTGTTGTGCAGTCATTAGAGACAGATGCTATACTGAAGATAAAAATGGAAATGCAAAGCTAGACTGAGGAAAGGAATTCATTGCTTTGCAGTTCTGCACAGGACAAGTTAAGTGCTGTCTGTCATCTGATTAAAAAATAACTGAAAGACATCTGGCATGAAACGAACTGTAACAGAATCGGGAAAAAAGTTAAAAAGAGGATTTCTCTGAAGTTCTCTCAGAGGACGTCTTTGGTCAAGTGTCAGAGAACCTGGAAGTATCTCAGAGAGCCAACATGAGTAGTACTGAAATTAATGCATTTATCTGTTCACACGTAGATTTCTTTTGTATCTGCTTTTGTATTTAGTATTTATAAGCATGTATATAACAAATGCATTGAATATATCCAGAGTTAACAGTGATGAAATGTAAACCACCTAATGTGTAACAGCCATGCATTAAATATATAAATATACATCTATGTAGACATATGTATATGTATACATGTATATTTGCAAATATATAAGAATTAAATTTATTTTTCGAGTTTGGTTTCATCATTTTTTGAGACCAAGTGTGTGGACTCTTGTGTTGCTTCCTCCCATTGGAACACCTGGTGCTGTATGATTCAAGCCTCTGTGTCCACAGACTTGGACCTGTGAGGAGTAGCTTCTAATGTGGATGTCGTATCAGAAGAGATTTTCAAGACATAGATAAAGAAGAATTTTGTGGACACAACTGAACCTGTGAAATTTTTCAAGAAAATTAAAAAAAATAAATCAAAGGAAACATTCAAAGAAAAAAATTAAGTAATCTTTTAAAATCTTAGTGTAAGGAAAAGCTGTAAATTGCCTAATTTTAAGACATACCAGTAGTCTGTCTCCAGGCCTTGAGATTCCTGAATGAAAGAAGAAAGTCTTTTTCAATATTTTCAGCCTCCAATATTCCAGGATAACTAAGGTTCATGTTTACTAGCAAATCTGGGGAGTTGTGTTTGACCGAAGGCAGCAGTGAATACCAAACAAGTGTGAAATTCAAGCTTTATGTCTGATTCCAGTTTGAAATGCTTGCATTTGGCTAATTGTACTCATTTACTTCTTCTTAAGGCAAAATGGGGAAACAAAACAGCAAGCTGGCCCCTGAGGTGATGGAGGATCTGGTGAAGAGCACGGAGTTCAATGAACACGAGCTAAAACAGTGGTACAAAGGATTTCTAAAGGACTGTCCGAGTGGTCGACTGAACCTTGAGGAGTTCCAGCAGCTCTACGTAAAAGTAAGTTATTTACTAAGGTCCAATTATTTGACTCTTAGGAAGTTATGAAGTAATATAGAGCAAACATGTGCTTAAGAGGAATAACTTTGCTGAGAGAATCAGTGGCGTAGATGGGATAAATGGGAAGTGCTACCCTCATCACAGCAGTTATTTGTGCAACTGTAGAGACCAGAATAAAAAGTTTATTAAAAAAGGGTTGATTTATTCACAAGAAATATATTCTCCATGTTCTGTGATTCATGGACCTCTTTCACCTTCGAAGGAGGTGGTCCTGTTCAATATAAACCAGGTTATTTCTGGGCATATTTATATAAAAGTGGTGAAGTTTCATGACAGTATAACCTGCAAATATATTACACACTGTGGAAAAAGAATTTCTTCCTATAAATTTTAAATATTGCTTTTACTTTTTTCCCGACTGGCACTTTGTCCTCATTTCATTGGAAGGAGAAGAAGCAGGCTGATTTGTTTATTTGCTTCTTATTTCTCATTGTTTTATCAAATTCAATTTCGTCTTTTCCTTACATTTTTTATGTATTTATTCTGTAACAAGAAGAGTGGGAGGGGGGCAGCATAAGAAGTGTATTCATGTTACAAAGATGATGATATTTTAATTCAGAATTGAACGTCTGCCTAAAGGTCAGAGACTTCAAAGTAATGTTAATTAGGAGAAATATTGGATGGCAGTGTTGAATTGCAAGATCAGAATGGCTCGTAAATACAATGTGAGGCTGAATAAAAATATAAAAGACTTTTAAATGTAAGTAGTTAATATTGAGCACACTGACAATTTCTTCAGACAAGTGGGACTATTTTTTCCCTTAAATACCCGCTGCAGTTCTTTCCAAAATTTCTTCAGCCTTGAACCAGATCCCTCTGCAAATTATTACCTGGTCCCTTTTTTCCTTTCAATGAATGGTCTAGCAAAAAAACTTGTAACTCCAGCTTACATAAATAAGCTTCTGTCTTCATATTCTAATATTTGTGGCTCAAGATGTTGCCCTGCAATCCTGTTCCTAAGAAACTAATGACTTTGTAATAAATGTTATTTTCAGATGAAGGCATTTTTACAGCCTCAGGTATCGTGCATGCTATTACTTCCAGTTTATAACTTCCATTTTAAACAGTGCTCAGTGAACATCCAGCAAGAGCAGACACGTAGTCAGCGTTCATACGTGTTTCTGAGAAAAGTAAATGGTCTTTACAAAATTCCTAATAAGGTACATTGGCTCTTTAGAAATCATTGTTTTCTTTTTTGGCAGATCACAGTAAAGGGATTAATTTATATTTTTTAATGTTTTTGTGTGGTGTGAGAAAAAAATATCTTCTGAAAATAGCTCAAAACTTCAGTGCTTCCTTTCATCAAAGGAGTGTTTGAAGTGTTCATAGATATTTTGCAAGATACTTTATTCAGGAAGACAACAGAGAGTGAATTCAATATCATGTTTACAGAAATGGTAGTGCAAAAAACAACATGAAGAGCACAAGCAGTGTTTTGCTCTTGAAATTTGAAGACAGATTTGTAATCTTACTAAGCCGCAGTATCTAGCTTTTAGTTTCATGGCCTCATATATTTTTAGATATGCACATGAAATGATTTTCTCCCTTGCTTTGGTAGTTACGGGTTTTGAGTTTTGCTCTGTAGTAGCACTGCCATATGCTTTGTTCACTTTATTGTCATCCTATGTATAATGTCTATACAGGGCAAAACACTAATTTTGCAGAGGAGAAATATGATTAGCTGTAGTAAATCCAGAGCTTTACTTCTCTTTTGGTTGCAGAAATGCTTGTAAAATAATGTCTCTGAGGAGCTAATGGTCTCAGTGTTGGGTGTGGCAGCGATTTCTCCTGTGTAGGACATTCTGCCTGCCCTGGGTGCTGGCTGCAGACAAAACCCCTGATGAGAAATCTGATCTTTCCAGGAGGAGCCACCTCTAGGAGATCCAAATCATTATACGTAATTACTTTTACAACACTTCAGTTCTAAGTTGTGTGGTGCACTGTCGTGTATTGATAAAAAGGTGTTGGTCATCTAACTGAAATGCAAAGAAAGCTCCTCTTTTTGTGTTTTGGGGTTTTTTTACTCACACACAGTAGAAAACATTCTCAGCTTAAAGAGCTAAAAATCCAATTTAGTACAGTGATGAGTTCCCTGCCTGTCATGCGGGAGACCGGGGTTCAATTCCCACCAGGGAGGCAGTGGTGCCGTTTAAGAGTTGGACTCAATGATCCTTGTGGGTCCCTTCCAACTCAGAATAATCTGTGAGATGAATTTTATGGTTACCTCCACTTCTCTTCCAGTTTAATTCCAGAGTGGGGTGTACAATCCTGGAGCACAGAAATAAGTGCTGGGTGGTTTTTTTCCTTTTTAAATGAAATGTGACTAGAGATGTCCTGGGATCACATCTAACACGTTACTGTGTCTAATGTTTGCTAATGAGCTTGAGTTGGTCCAAAGCAAAACATCAAAACATGTATCATGTGCACGTCAGGTCCTCGACACAAACTCTTGCAGCTCTCTGTATTTGCATCAATTGTACTGTGCTGTTTACTGATGTAGATGAAGTCTGTATTGACCAAAGGGAGGGGGATTACTCTGGTTTGGCTTGGAGACATTTGCTATTGAAGTTTCCATTATGAATACAAATCATCCAGTGCTTAAAATAAATAGCAGTTACACAAACGGGCTCCACAGAAAAGTTATTTGCAGCACTTATACTGGAAGTGTCTATAAAAATACTTAGTCAAGAACACCTCTTAAATAAGCAGCTGATAGGGAGAAACGTACTTCATACTGTTAGACATTTAGCATCTTCAGCAATATAAGAGATTCATTAAAAGTATTAGTTTATTTCTGGACATGGAGCTGCTGGAGGGGATCCTTTGGAGGGCAACAAAGATGATTAGGGGACTAAAGCATCTCTCTTACAAGGAAAGGAGCTGGACCTGTTGAGCCTTGAGAAGAGAGAGCTGAGAGGGCACCTCATCAATGTCTATCAATATCTGAAGGGAGGGTGTCAAGAGGTTGGAGCCAGCCTCTTCCTGGTGGTGCCCAGCAGTAGGACAGGTGGCAACGGGCAGAAGCTGATGCACAGGAACTTCCACCTGAATTTGAGGTAGAACTTCTTCGCTGTGTGAGTCATTACTGGAACAGATTATCCAGAGAGGAGATGGTGGAGTCTCCCTCACTGGAGATATTCAAGAACTGTCTGGCTGCAGAACTGTGCCCTGGGATGACCCTGCCTGAGCAGGGAGATTGGAGTAGTTGACCCACTGTGGTTCTTGCCAACGTTACCCATTTTGTGGATTATCTTGTCCCTGTTTACATCTGCACTGCTCAGCCTCTCATTTGTCTACCTGTGATGAGATACTGCCTTTTGAGCCGTTGAAAATATCCCAATTAACCTCCTTTTCTGCAGGAAATAACATCAGACAGGCTGAAACCTCGAATTTCCCTCTTCAGAGGGAGTATCCTAACTGCTAAGCCTAATCCTTCCTGGCTTTCTTAATTTTCCTTTTTTGTCTTCTAAAAAGTCCTTAATTCTTTTGTCTTACATGAAACTTCATTAGCATTATGGGCAGAGGGCTAAGGAATTAGTATAAAAAACTGTCATTAAAATTAAATATACCAATAAAAAACTTCTGGAGTTTTCCTATCATTCTTTAGGGTTTCTTTCAGTCTAGGGGGCCAAGTACATTTTCCTTCAGATCTTTTGAATTCATTGGGTTTAGATTAATATGCCCCAGAGTGTGTAAGTGTGCATAATCACTGCTAATGTTCACAGGAATTATGCATGTTTATTAAGTGGAAAATAGGCTTCTATATTGTGATATTTCTTGAAACTGGGTCACTGAACATGAGAAGCATCCCCTGCATTAATAACAGGAAAAAAGCACCAATGGTCCTTTAAGTGGAAGGGTAGGGTTAGGAATGATCATGATATAATGCTAGTATTAAATAAAGTAATTCACTTTGTGGATTTATGGCACCTATATATTTATCTGTGTTCTGGAGTTCTATAGATAACATTTAAATGAAGGAGGGGGAAAAAAAGAAGAAAAATGAATGCTATTTGATTTATTACAGTCAAATAGTTCGTCATATTTTTGGCTTCTGTCTCACGTTTCCGGCCTTGAAGGGAATTGATTTCTAGTCCTTCATTTTAATACGTGTAGAACAAAAGAATCTCAAAAATCTATTGAAATTTAAGTGGGTGTATTTGCAGCTTCTTTTTCCTCTATCCAGATTTTCAAGACAGACTAGCATCTTTCTAAAGATGGCACAGAGCTCCTCAAAATGTTCGGTTAGAGCTGCATTTCAGGCTTTCAGTGGCTGTGAAAAAGTAGGATTCCAGAATGAACCAGCTGTGTTTACAGATGTCCCAAACATAGATGCAGTTGCACTGGCAAAAACTGATTTTTCTGGGATCATCTCTTTGAACTGGTAGAGCTGTGCTGGTTTCATGAGTGTGGTTTGGCTATTTAAGTTCTCCCTATAGTAGAAGTAGTTTTAAGGTATATTACATCAGTGTTAGGTATACTAAATGTATTAATTATATTTACTGTATTATACCAGTCCTGTATTGCTAAAGAACCACAGCATGTTTTGAAATAATGCAGATTATTAAAAAATACCCATCTGTATACTCAAAATGATTTTAGCCCACGCTGTTGCTACTTTTCAGATCACATCTGGAGTGCCACTAGTCTTCCTGGACAATATGACAGGAAGTTTGTTGGACATGCCACCTAAATTTAACTGCAACGCACAAAACGTAATATGTATTTACTTATAAATGTGGCTCTAAAAAATCCATCCTTGAACTGGTTAATATTACTGCTGTGGTATTGAGTTTTTCAAACTGATGCAGGATAATAAAAGTTATTACTGTTAGGAAGTTTTGATGCAAACAAATGAAGCAATGAACAGCTCTGATCTGAAGACATTACAAGAAGCCAGGCATATGTAGATAGGCAAATAGAGGCTAGAAAGGAATGACAGTAACAATATTGTCATCAGTGGAAGTTTTGCTTGTGGGGGGGGTCATAAAGCATTAGATATAAATATTATTACTGCATTTCACAGGTTCACAGGTTATTCTGAGTTGGAAGGGACCCACAGGATCATCGAGTCCAACTCCCAAGCGAACGCCTACCCAGGGATCAGGCCCACATTTCTTAAGCACTCAATACAAATCTGCACATTTGAGACAATGACAGTAAATTATTTAAAAGAAAAATGGTTCTAAACAGTAAAAAAACCTCAAGTTCCCATGAAAGGAAAATTAATGTAGCAGAATCCAAAAGACGCTCTGCTGAAAAGCAGCTCTTCTTGCAGTTCAGCAATATCACGGGGGAAGTGCTTTTCAGGGTGAGCAATATGTTTGATGCTCCAAAGCTGTATTAAAACTGGGTTCTGGTAACTTTAAAAACAAAAGAGATTGCAGTTGCTCTTCATAGAGGACTTGGCTAATAAAAAAAAAAAAAGGCCTGGTCTTACTGCCTGGATGTTCTCCATGCAAAACTACTTTTGCCGTTATTCATTTTCTTCTCTTTATAAAGGTGAATAGGCAAGTGCTGTGCCAAAATGCAGGTCTGCTACAAAACCACATGAGAGGCTCATTACATGTTTCAAACAGAAGCTGAGGTTGTGCTGCGTGAATTTTAAAACAAAGGGCCAGAATGCTTCTTACGTATAAAACCAGAATCAAACAAACCCTGAAGGCAGGGTTAACGTTAAAGCTGACTTTGAGCAATGCAGGGAAGTAGAGGATACTGGTAATGGGCCCTTGTGCTGCATTTGTGTCTCCGTGCTGATCCCAGGAAAAATAATGTCTGGACTTAATATTATTTTGAGCAACAGCTCTTAAAATCTGTCTTGGGTAAACAGAGCTTTAAAGATCAGCAACCATATTGAAAAACAAACTACCGTAAATAAACACAGATTCTGATTTAAGCTGCAAAGAAAATTGAAAACAGTAATTTACAGAAGAGCAGCAGCACACTGGGTAGCAACCAGTTCTGAAAATACGGCTGTAAATCACAACACTGGGCACTAAGAGCCTTTAACAATGCGAAATGGAGTCAGTTTAGATTGAAATTCTAATCTCAGTGGAGCTAATGGGAGTTTTCATTCCTGATCCTTATTTAAGCGCTTAAGACTGTCCTGAGTTCCCAAAATCGTTTATTGTTGTGAGATCTGAGTGCTGGGAAGTCTGGTGCAAGCTCCATTAACCATTAGTGTCCACGCTGGATCTGGAGTCTGGAGAGCTCTTCGTGTGTGAGGAATTTACACATTGCTGTAGATGTCATTTAAGGGCAGCAGTTATCTAAAAACTAAGTCTCTGTGGGTGAGGGGTGAAAGTAAGGATCCTGAAGTTAGTAGAAAAAGGGTTTCAGAGGCAAAGAAGGACAAGTCCTTTTGTATTTGTAAAGGCTAAAGTACATTTTTCTTCGCTTCTGTTGCAGAGCTTGTAGTGGCCCATATCCTTCAGGTAATCTCCTCTGGAGACCTAAATCTAGAGAACGAGGAAGTCAGACGATTCTAAGAAGTCTAAACACCTAAATCTTAATTGCTCCAAAAAGTGGCTTATGGAGTATTTAGGGTAGTGTAATGAATTTTCCTAATGCTTGAACAAATCAGTCACATTTCCTGACTCTGTGTCTGTGAGAGTTGGGAATCATGGTCACATGAATCCATAAAACAGCCCAACTGTCCAAAGGCATCTCCAGGTCTTACAGAGTCAGCAGATGTGTGGGAATGTGCAGGTTTAGTCCAAACCTCCCGTTATTAACTAAGTATTGAATAGATGTGTAATTCTGTGGTTACGTGTGGTTCTTGGAGGCACTCTAAGCTAACTTCAGGTCCAATGAATTGAAGAGAGCATGTCCAGCCAGGACAAGATGATCCAGCCTGGAGTGCTTAAAAATATCACCATTTGCGTGCCTGCCCTAGTTTCCACCATAATCTGATAAAAGAATGCAGCTTGGGTAAATTTTCCAACAAAAACATGCAAATTACTTTCACTTCATCTTTTGTTTTGAAGGAAGCTCATCAGTTCCCAAAACTGTCATGCATTTTTATAAAAGACCTTGTTCCTTTACAGCTCACCTTTGATCTCTGTTGGATTCCTCTGAGAAATCAAAGCAGTGAATTTGGGATACTGTGATTATTTCTGTAGCAGAACTCTGAATTCATTAATACGGTTGTCTGAAGGGTAATAAAGAAGGAGTGCTGCAGCTTGGATGGAGACAGCCACTGCTAACACAAACTATGAAATATCTCAAAGAAAAAAAACCCAGTGAGCTGTCAGCACCAATTCTCACAACTGTAACAGAGTTCAGATCTCCTATTTGTTGTAACAATGCTTATTTCACCATTCCTAAGTAGTTCTCATAGCAGCTATCAAAACTGATCAGTGGTTCACAACCTTTACACAATCTGTTGCAAAAGTATCACAGTATAGATAAGGCTGGAAAGGAGCTTGAAGATCACAGAATCACAGAATCACAGAATATTATGAGTTGGAAGGGACCCACAAGGATCATCTAGTCCAACCTATAATCCAACTAACCTAGCATCTACATCTAGATCATATCACTATGATGGTAAAGTAAAGTGGTTTGGACTTTATTTTTGTGTTTCCTAGCTCCCTTCACACCATCTCAGAACTTTCCTTCTCATCATAAGGAGGGTGTTCACAAAACCAGTGAAAATCCTCAAGGATCTGTAGTGGAGAGAGAGTACTGACTGTATTTCTTTCAGAGATCTTCCCTTCTCTTGCAATCAAATGAAATAATCGGGGATGAAGCATATAAAAAAGTCTCTGTATTATGTATGAGCATACGTTTGAGAAACAAAAAGATTAAACCATTTGCTTGATGTTTTTGGCAAGGTCAAGGCTGAAGTTAATTCATGGATCAAAATACAAATGTCCCTTGCTTAATTTCTTTGGAGTGAGGGCTTGTTTTTTTTCCCTACAGAATGTCTTGGGAATGCCTTCTTGGGGTCATATGTACACATAGCATTGCACTTCTGGCCAGGTATTAGTCAAATGTCTTCTCTATGCTGGTTTCTGCACACTATAGTTAAACTGTGGCCTTGTCTTACTGGAAACTTGTATTTTAGGTCTTCAGTAACGCAGATTTTGAAAATCAGATCGTCCTTTTAGGGTGATACGAGCCTTATTCTGAAGGCGAGTTAAGCATGTGCTTTGTTTACTTGAGACAAAGTGAACTAAGGTCTTTCAGAGATTTCATCTTGTCACATTTCTTGAACTATAAATGTTTTCCTTTGTTTAAAATATTTTAAAGAATCTGTTTGGTATGACATGGTTCCTGGAGGAGTCTTTAAACCAGGGCACTTCATTTCAGCCCTGGAGTGAACTAATATGATTTAAAGTTGTGGGGTTTTTTAATACAAAAGTACTTTCCTCTAGTATGAAAGTCTCCTTTTAGTATCTCACTTATACAAAGGGCCTGAGGCTGAGAACAGCATTCGTATTTTGTAAGGTATGGGCAGGAACTTGGTACTCTGAACTGAGTCCCTTCACCCTGATGTGCCATCTCTGGCTCCACACCTCAGCTTCTCCTCTCAGGGAACCCATCAGTCCTGCAGAATTCCCTTACCTGTTCCTACTTCCAGAGCTTCCCAGGTGGACTGTGTCAGGGGAGATTTAGACTGGACATTAGGAGGAACTTTTCCACAGAGAGGGTGATCTCTCAGTGGAATGGGCTGCCCAAGGAGGTGGTGGAGTCGCCATCCCTGGAGGTGTTTAAGAAAAGGTTGGATGATTTACTTGGTGACATGACCTAGATATTAGGGCAGTGTGTTATTGGTAGGATGGGTGTTGGTAGCAGGATGACAACAGGTTAGGTAACAGGTTGGGTTAGGTAATAGGTGATAGGTTGGACTTGATGATCTCTATGGTCTTTTCCAACCTTACTGATTCTGTGATTCTGTGACAGCTGTGAGTCACCATAGCTGGGTATGAATATCCCAAAAATGAAAGGGGACACATTGCTCTGGACCCTGGCGCTCGCAGCCTGGAGTTGTGTCTCAGCCTTCTCCATCTACTTGCGGTGCCCTGAGGTGGCAAATCAGCCTTAGCACTGCAGCACATCCTGCTGTGGTAAGATACAGCCATGCAGATATTGAAACATCAGGAGCTTTTTCAGGATAACGCGGTGTGGGGAGGCTTTGGGAGCTCACTTAGTTGCCAAGTCAAACACAGTTTTTATTACCATGTAGACATTGGCTAACATTCCAGTCAGGTTTCTACTAATCATAATCTGAGCATTTCCAGTACCTTGGGATATCAACTCTCTTTTTCTTCAATGAGAGTAAATTTCCATCTTTTCATGTTTAATTAAGGCTCGTAGGAATAGACTATTTGCACTGACAAACCTAATGATTGCTGAATTGAGATGATTTACCGCTACCTGGAATGAGAATTAGGTAGCTATCTTAATTTCAATCACAAACAAATTAAAATGAGAAAAACATATGGTTTGGAAGATAAAGTAATCAACACAAGGAAAATCAGACAGGAGGAGATTTTACCATTATACTGAAACACATACGAAACATTCTCAGAAGAGTTTGGTATGAAATCTGCCAGTTTAAGAAGTTTTGAAGCTTTGCTGTTTGGTTACAGCCCAGAACTAAATGAAATGCAGCTCTAAATAAAATATCTCTGTAGTCCAGAGAAAGAGCAGTATGTATAGCACTGTAAATCAACACTGCAGTTCACTTCAAAGTGAGTATCAAAGTCAAATGGAGATGATTTCCATGTTAACAAAGCTGTTAAAAATAAAGGAATTAAAAATTCTTACATCAAAAATTGAATACTTGTGTCCATGTTGACTGTATCTGTGTACCTCTTCTAAATACCTTTTTGGTTCCGGAAAACTTTTAATTGTGTCGGTGTTTGTTCATGTAGCAATTACAATGCCTATTTTTATAATATGTGTCAATGCAGATAATTCTGACTTAAAACATTTAACTGAAATGTTGGAGTTGTCTACAACTAAAATGAGAAATTGCATTGTGCAAGCCTCAGAAGACACCACAGGAATGCAGGTGGTCAAATCCCACAATTTTCTTGGAGGAATACAGTCATACNATATAAAGGCACAGAAAGGTACAGCTGAGCATCAGCACTGCAGTAATGATATTGAACGCATAATTTTCATCTCCTTTTGCACATTTGTACAGAAAAAAATGATGTCTTAATGCTCTGATTATTACTTTGATTTTTAAAAAATATTTTAGGCATTTTTTTTTATTTATCTATTTTAAATATAATTTCCAATACTTAACATTTGGTTGCTTGTGTTTTTTAAAACAAAGTTATACTTCAGATAATGTTTGACCTGAGAAAGGTACATTTTTACATTCCACTATATTGTAGGCTTTAAGAGTCCAGCAAGAAGACTCTGATTAAAGTCTAGAACAGCTCTTTAAAACATACCTGATGCCTTTTTTTTTGTTTTGTGTTCTGATTTGGAAGACATAAAACAGGGTTTTGAAGATGGGAGTTTATAATAGTAATCGTCATATTTAATTATAAGGGTCTTATGTTAGTCCCGGCTTGAAGAAGCAATTATCTATCAATTAGTTCTTGCTACAATTAAATACGGTATATGATAAGGGAAGCCCAACAAATTAGTGTCCTTGTGTTAGAATTGCTAACTCAGTGCCTCAAATTAGCCCCTATGGTGTATTAGTCTATCCACTCATTTATTTTTAAGATTCTTTTCCCCTGGAGTTTTTCTGTATAGCAGGAAAATGGTGTTTAATGGAGCTGACGTTATTTTCAGAGACACAAATGCTGGGGTTATTCTAATATATGGCCAAGAGCTTGGAGAATATGAATATTTCTGCTTCCTGTATCTACCCCGGGGTATCTTTGAAGTATGAAAAAGCATTTAAAAGAGCACATGCTCTGAAACAACCTGTGAGGAAACCCTATTTTCATTCTCCGAAAATTTAGTTGCTCATAAAGAAAATCACCAGCAGATCCAGAGCAATAAAACTGAGTAAAAAAAATACTGTTAGAGAGAAGGGAAATGCTGGTCTTTGTATCCAGCATTTTCTTTTAAATATGTACCTCTTTGTTACCTCTCTGTAAGAAAAGTGACATTTTGCCAGAGAAGTAAAATCTGTTTCCAAAGGATAAATTTAACACATTCAATATAAAAGTTACAATAATATGTAGCCAAATTTAATAAAGACTTCTGAAAATTATTAAATTGGCACACAAACTTCTAATAATCCTCTAGAAGAGCACTCTCTGTGGGAAATTAGCTCTTGAGCTGTATCCAGCAGGCAATTGTTAGTGAGGAAAACTGCATTCTGGCTTTCCTAGGGTGGAATTTTTCCTGCACAGGCACAATAAATAGTTTTTGTTAGAAATAAAGAAACTGCCAAATCAACCTATCTGAATAAAAAAGTATGTTGTGTTTTACACATGGGAAAAATGCTCCAGAACAGTTAATCCCTATGAAAACATTATCCCTGGATTATCACCAATAGCACTTGCCTTCAGGCAGTTTTCAGTTATTTGTTTCCATTTTCTATACATGTGCCCAGTGTTTTTGTATTTCCACGTGATTGTTCATCTCAATCATTTGCTTTGCCCTCATCTATTCTGGGCTCGTGCGTGTGCATTTTGCGTGTTGCCAGAGTACTTTGGGCTATATTTACATTTCCACATTCGTAGAAAAAGTGTTCTACATAGAACACTACGAAAGACGGTCTGTGGTCTTAAGAGGACCACTGAATTCTGTGGAATGGCCCATGTCATTGCAAAGCACAGCAGTGGGCAGGAGTACTTTTTATCTTTTCTCCTTCCCTTTTACGTAGACACAATATAAAAATTCCACAGAAGTCCTGTATCTGGCTGGTATGAGTTCATGTAACTCACTGGTTGAGGAAGTCTCACACGGGTTTTGTTGCCAGCATATTGGTGCAATAGCTGGATCAAGAGACAGAATCACAGAATTAACAAGGTTGGAAAAGACCTTCGAGATCATCAAGTCCAACCTATTACCTATCACCATCCCATCATCTAAACCGTGTCACTCAGTGCTTCATCAAGCCTACTCTTAAACATCTCCAGGGACGGTGATTCCACCACCTCCCTGGGCAGACCCTTCCAATGACAGATCACTCTTTCAGTGAAAAAGTTTTTCCTGATATCCTGCCTAAACCTCCCCTGACAGAGCTTAAGACTGTGTCCTCTTGGTCTGTCTCCAGTAGCCTGAGAGAAAAGACAGCTGAAGTTGTGTTGCTATGCAGGCAGGATGTCTTGGAGCCAAAAGAAAAACGAAGGGGAAAAGAAACTCTTTACAAGAAATGCAATCCCTAATTTTTGTGTAGATCACTCACTGCACAATGAAAGGGAGTGGTAACAGTGCATGTCACATGTACAGGGAGATGGAAGCATTATGGTGGAGAGTAAGAGTTTGACCAAAGTGAGAGGATTTCTTTAATGTCATCCATGATGGACTAAAAATCTGAACTTTTTTAGGTGTTAAATCTCATTTCTTGTATTTAGACCTCAATTCTTGCTATCACTGGGTAAATTCACAGACCGCAATATAATGAAAAAATGAAAGTTTTCCTCCCCAAGGAGCAAAGTGCCTTCCTTCTTCCTGAAGAGCATCAGAAGGTGCGCCGTTGGTATCTTTAAACTCCTGCACAATCCTGGCTGTCAAGCACTTGGAATCTCAAGCTGCATCTTCATCTTGTTCTTAACCATAATGTGCTTTTCTTTTCAGCTTGCTCATCTCCTTCCCTAGGTCAGTGGTGAAGCCTGATGTGGTGTCTGTACCTTCGTTGTTTTCTTCTCTGGCCCTTGAGTTCCTGCAAACTCTGCCTTGTGACTTCAGCATAATGAGAAACTTGCTGTTGGTTGTGCTCATTCAGCCTGTGATGGGTGCTTGGTCATTTTATTTTAATTTGACTCTCTCTTTACCTCAACACAAGGGCAGTCCAACATATACTATGTCAGAGGTTAGGAGAAAGTTCTTTGTAATTTTTTTTAATTTATTTTTAAAAATATTTTAGCAGTAATGCAAATTATATGCATAGTAGTGTCCAACAGTGCAACTTTGAAGAATGAAAGCAAATTAAAAAGAGAAGAAATGGAGGCTGGGTAAGTGCAAACTTGCCATAGAACCTGGAAGATTTAAAATTACATTAATTTTTATAAACCTAAAGGTTTTAAAAGTTAAGAGAATGAGGAAGGGAATATTGTTAGGGGGACGTTATCTAGACAATCTATTCCATATTTAAGGTCGTACATCTATAATAAAACACATGGTTCTGAGTACCTGTACTGCAGCCTTTGAATAAGGTTATAAATTAACAGATTGAATAGCCAATGGTCCTGTTCAGATCCATGGGAGATTAGACACCTTCTGTGGGCCCAAGGCTTGGGTTGCATTTTACCAGTTTCTTGTTTTATAACATATGATATACTCTGCAAAAGAATGACAGATGACCTAACAACTAATTTCTTTTGTGATGAAAATATGTTCAACTCTTTCAGTCCTTTCTGTGGAAATCCTTTCTCTCCTGGTAACTTTCACAAGAAAATAGTCTGTTACCAAACTATTCCTGAAATGACAAACATAGTAACTGGAAGGACAGAGAAGATGCTGGATTGTGCACTCCTGGGAACTCCCATTCAAGCCATTGTGGGTTTTTTTCAGTTCATTGGCCAAACAAATCAGATTACCACATCTGTTTAGTCAGATGGTCTTTCTAGTGTCATGAGGCAAGTCAATCAAAATACTATCTACAACTAGCACAAGGATCACATTGGCAACTTGCTGTAGAACAGGAATTACACTACAGAAAATCCAGGTTGGAGGCATTTGATTACAATTTCGTTTTCTAACAGGCAGATGAACTGAGCACCATCTCCAGCCATGGTTATGCATGGAGTAGGTGGCAGCCTCTACAACTGCTAGTGCTGTGGTTGATTTCTGAATTGTAAGTTAGGAACATTAATCTATTAATATTAGAATCATAGAATCGTGCAATGGGGTGGGTTGGAAGGAACCTCAAAGGTCATCTAGTTCCAACCTTCCTGCCATGGGCAGAAATGCTGTTGTCTAGATCAGGTTGCTCAAAGCCCCAGTGAACCTGGCCTTGAATACTTCAAGGGATGAGGCACTCAGAACTTCTCTGGGCAACCTGTTCTAGTGCTGCACCACCCTCAAAGTAAAGAATTTCTACCTAACATCTAATCTAAACCTGTCCTTTTTCCATTTAAAACCATTGCCCCTTGTCCGGTAACTATCTACCCCTACAAAAAGTCCTTCTCCCTCCTTTTTATAAGTCCCCTTTAAGGTACTGAAAGGCTGCTACGAGGGCTCCCCAGAGCCTTCTCTTCTCTTCTCCTGCTGGAACGGTGTCAGCTTTCTCAGCCTATCTCCATAGGAGAGGGGCTCCAGCCCTCTGAGCATCTTTGTGGCCTCCTCTGGACCTGCTGCAGCAGGTCCACATTCTTGTGTTGAGAACCTCAGAGCTGGGTGCAGGACTCCAGGTGGGGTCTCACCAGAGCAGAACAGAGGGTCAGAATCCCCCACCTCATCCTGCTGCCCACGCTGCTGTTGATGCAGCCCAGGATATACTTGGCATTCTGGGCTGGACTCATGCCCAGCTTTTTGTCCGTGAGAACCCCTGAATCCTTCTCTGCAGAGCTGCTCTGAATGAGTTCTCCCAGTCTGTACTTAATTCTAGAGTTGCCCCAACCCATGTGCAGCGCGTTGCACTTGGCCTTACTGAACTTCATGAGGTTCTTGTGGGCCCACTTCTCCAAGTTTGACCAGGTCCCTTTAGATGACATCCCATCCTTCTGTTGTGTCTTCTGTCAACCTTGACCTGACAGATTGTTACTTCTTTTTGTAATTTTCCAGCACCTGATGGTGAAAGAGTATTGTATGTGTGTATTTTGGGTTCATTAATCTACTTCTCTTTCTCCTCTTCTGCTGGATCCACTGTACATACATTAGTACCATTAGGTCTATAGTACATAATTAAAAAAAGAAGAAGAAGGAAATTATCAGAACTGGTGGTCTTCCAGCTAAAAAGGAACTACGTGAAATTCTTTTCCAGAATTACCATTCGTTTTATTATGGCCTTCTAAGGAAGCTTCTCCCAGAGGATGATCCTCCTGAGATTAACTCCCAAGAATTTACAGTGACTAGCTATGATGTTGGAGCCAGTTGAACATTCAAATGTTGTACGACACTTTTGTATAGTTGATAAAATGGATTTTGTTCCTATAGACCTTAAAAATTCCAGTATTACAGGAGAAATTTTGGAGGCTTTGTTACCAGTGTAGAGCAACGGCATCTCCAGTGGGAAAGCATCTCATTACAAGATAGATAAATGAGAGATGTGGCAGAAATAATTCTTGGAAACACTCTATCTACCTCTATCTAGAGGATGCTAGTGAGTTTTTAATAGCTGGAACTGGGAAGAGGAATCTAAACCTTGGTCAGAGGTATTTGAGAGAAACACAATTTTGCATAATAATACTTAAAATTTAATCCAATTGCAAAATACCATATAGACTTTATAATGTTGTTAGGAACATATAAACGTGTTTTGTATCAAGATCTCGTAATGTTTTGTTGGGAAATGGTAAAAATCACGGAGGTAATCTCACTTCACACACTTGAATTGTTAAATTCAAGCATCCGCTGTGGTCATTGACAAGATTTTCTTCCCCTTTGGAGAAACAAGATCTGTGGACTCAGGTGGAAAAATGGAAAGCAGAAGCTGAGATACACGAAAAAACTGAGCTTTTAGGAAGTTGCAAACTCCTTATTTTCTTAGCTTTGAGGATATTCACAGTGGGGGGAAAAAAAAGATTGTTTCTAACTTTTTATTAGTTTTGAGATAATTATAATAATACTTTAAAAGCCAAAACCCAGGAAATTCAAATGAAACATTATAATATATAACCATAATAATGCCTCCTTCTATTCCTCACTTGGGTGTTGTGAGGCTTAATTAGTTAATGTTTGTACAGCAGTAAAATGCAAAATACCATAAAAATATTAAGCATTTTTCCTATAAACAATTACCTCTCATAAGGTTTTTAAGGGGGATAATTTAAAAAGATCTATATAACCAAACTGTATTTTATATCTTTTTTTACTGGGAGAGGAAGAGGCAAATCAGTGTTTAATTGCATCAGCATTTCACATGAGCACTCTGTGACAATGGATTTGGCCTAGAAATATTTGTTGGTTTCCATATTTCTAGGCCGTGCAACAAAAACGAAGTGTTCTCATGGGAGCAAGAGACACAGCTGATGGAAATGAATAGAAAATGAGTGTCACAAGCTGACAAACCATCATACTTAGAAGGGAGGGAAAAAATAATGAATAAATAGTGTTCAGTTGGAATAAATAAATAAAACCTTTTGTCAAATAGTTAGAATAGGAGAACCTGTTATTTCTTCCTTTCTCATGTGAAGAATTTTGAAGAAAAAACCCTCATGCAAATACACAATGTATAAACAACGAATGGAGTTAGAACTCAGGGAATGTGGCCCTGTAGACCAAAATATAAGGTTTTAAATTATCTTTAGGTTGAAGAATTCTCAAAATAACTTTTTTACAGTCTGAAAGAATCATTCTGGGTTAGAAGTGGAAATGGACATAAATGAATTTTCAGGTGATTATTAGCACCTTTGCAGATGATAGATCCTGTCAGTTAAAATCCAAGACATTCTCCACCAGATTATTGCTTATTTATTCAACCTCATCTCTGCCACTGAGTTTTAGCACAGGGTGAAGAGTTGGGATTAATTTTGGCCTCTGAAGGCTGGTTCGTTATTTTGGATGCACACCAGTCCATGTTTTAGTATCAGTTTGAAGACCATTTTAGGTCTTTATGGTACCATTTCATGGTACCATAGAATTAAGAAGCTTCAGTTTTAATCTACATGTTTCTGTGAGCACATGGACCTGTCAAATACAGATTAAACCAGGTATTTTTTTAATCAGAGATGGAGTGCTTTGGATGCAGACTGACAATTGGATCAGGGCTTTTAGAAGTAAGTTTTAAGGAAAACAAATTTAGCTAATATGAAATCCCAGTTCTATAAATGTGGTGAAAGTTTCACAGTTGACTTTCATGAATCCATTACATATTTCACCGATTCAATGAAATGGAGAGTGGTGTCTTTTACGGGTAATCATATGACGGTTAAAAGACTGGAGTAATCAATACATATAAGCAATCATAATTAAATATTGATTCTTGCTTTTTTAAACTCTTTTTCTATTACTTAGGTTGTGTCAGGCTGGTTGGATTTGTATTCAAAACAGTATTTTGTTCAGAAGGAATTGTTCCAATCTAATAGTGCCACTTACTCTGCTCCCATCTGATTTATAAACATCCGCTTTTAGCAGGCAAGGGCTTTCCACTCTCAGAACCACGAGAATTTCCATTATTGCATTCACATGTGCCTAACCCACTGCTAAGCAACAAGGCTGAGTTACCTGCCAAAGCTTAGATTTGAATCCCAGGCCTGTAAAAAGGATGGATAGAAGTATAGCTGTGTAATAAGCCTAAAATAACAAGCGAGGAATATGTTTTTGGATATACATAGGAATGCAGAGGTATAAGAGGAATACAATTCCATTCTAGAAATGTGTGAGTAAGGGTGATAGAATGTGTTAGAGAAAACTCGGGAAATCGATCAGTTTGTTGTACGTATTTTGGTGATTTGTTCTTGAAAACACACTGTTGTCAGATTGGTTTTGCTTTGCCAAACCTTACCAAGAGCTGATAGGTATGTATGCAGTGTTGGACAAGGGGGTACAAGGAATAGGGAGAACATCAAGAAGAAAATTCAATTGGATGTATATAGTATTTCTAAGTAATATAATCATATAATGGTTTGAGTTGGAACGGACTTTAAAGACCATCTAGTTCCAAACGTGTTCGATTAATACTATTTTGCATAATGCTTTTGCTTCTTCTTTCAAAGGCAAATATCATTATATTTGGATAAGGAAAGAGTCCATTTCAAGTGCTTTTCGAAGTCTTAATTGGCTTTCTTTTCTCTCAGTGGTTTTGGTTTCATGCCTTTTGGCTTGACCAGGCTGTTTCTAAGAAATGGTTTGGATGTTAGAAATGCAACTGCTCTTGCAGTTAATGGCATTAGCATTAACAAAGCGCAGAAGGACGGTCTTTACCCTGCAGACCTCGTAGTCTGCAGCTGAGGATGAGAGGGAAACAGACCATGAAAATAAATGTGTGTAGTGAAGCACTACCAAGATCCCCAGAAGTCACAACGCAAATCCCAGCTGACTCTTGTTATGCCTTGGGTAGAGACAGATAGATTTCAAGAAGACCTTTTGAAGAGGAGGAAATATCCTGCAGTGGGCAGGATAGGTGGGAAGGATGTGTTATGCAGTTCTTTGTTCTCGTCTAAACTTTGTTCATATTTTTCCCTAGTTTTGAAGGCATTTTGTAATTCCTTAAGGCATTCCCTCCTTTAAAATAACACTATATGCCAAATAACATATTTAACTCTCTTAATTAAAGCATTTAAGAGAAGCTTCATACAAAGTGGTTACTCTTTCCTGCATTTCAAGACACGATCTGATGAGAATATAACATCATAAAATGTGATTTTAGCCAGGCTGTTTATGCAGTAAATTCCTAATCCTTTAGTTCCCTTGGTTCTTTTGGAACAATATAAATAGATGCAATCCCTTAACAATACAATTGTAAAAGACAAAGGATTTTCAGGTGTATCACTTGTACTTTGGTGATACAAAACGGTTGAAACGAGGCAACAAAACTGCTGTGACATTTGGGGCAAAATATTTAGATTGTGGAAAAAAATTAAAATGCTATGAAGAAAAAAATTACACCAACACATTTATGGCATTGCACCATAAAAGTAGAACAACTGGATTTGTAACAAAATTTTAAAAAATAGGATTAGTTTATCTTCTGCAAAACTGCATCATATTTTTAAAGAACAAACAAAGGCAAATGACATGGACAAAGTGATACACAAAAAATCAGATTAAATCAGTGGTTCAGTCTGACTAAACACAATTTTTTTCTGCAGCACTTGGCTGATTGTGTCCAATTTAGCTATATTTCCCATCAGCATCACTAGTATGAAGTCTGAAATTTATCCATTGCTATTTATATATTCACAGTCTGTTGGGGAAGAGTCAACACCATGTATTTTTTTCCTCAATTTTTGGAATGGTCTGATAGGGTAGGTGGGCATGGGTCTGAAGATAATCTGGCTGATACCATTTGCTTGACCTTCCTACATCTTTTATAGAAAAATCTCCTATATTTTTCATAGAAAATTATAGAAGAGAGATAAAAATTCTACCTAGAACCACCCAGAGCAAGGACTGAGTACTGTCTATTGAGTACAGAGGACCTTTGAGAAAAAAAAGTACAAGGCTAACCCAAGCCTTTCAACTGCTCACTTTAATACCCATACGGGGTCTTTAACTGGAGTTTCTGTATTTCTGTGCCTTACAATGCTTTATTATTTTTCTTGACTTTAATATGTTAATGCTGTTTTGAAGGGCAATGTATTCTCAGCCTTAACTGTCTTTTCTTCTGGGGATATGTTTAAAGCTGTGAGAAGAAGCAATGGTTGCCTCATTTCAAAATCCTGCTGATGTTCTCAGAGCAGTAATTGATATCTCACAGAGTATGCCTATCTTTTTCTTTTCTCATGTGTATTATGATTCATAAAGGAGGATCGTATTACTTCTTGAATGGCGGTGCCTGAAGGCGCCAACCTGAAGTGCTTGGAATAAAGAGGTTGTGTCATCAGCACCAGTGGAGAAAAACCATGGGAAGAAAAACAAACCTCTAAGTAATTTGATTGCTCCTCATGCTAGCACTTCCAATTAAAGCTCTCACCTGCACTCACGTGTTTTTAATTTAACTGAAGGAATTTGAGCTAATGTACCCAGGGAGAAGTTGAAATACATGATGGGCCTAAGGCTAAATAGCATCACAGGTCAGAAATAAAAGACTTGTAAGTAAAACTAACACAAAACAACCAAAATCCAGACATATAGGCATGGTGCTTAAGGACCTGATTTAGTCATGGACTTGCAGTGTCAGGTTCATAGTTGATCTTAAGGGTCTTTCCCAACCTAGATGATGCTCTGATGCTGTAAAAAACCACATCTGGATGACATCAGTCAAGGCAACACCTAATCATTCTTTCCAGTAGCTGTGTTGACAATGGAGGAATTAGCCAAGAGAATGAATCCATCAATCCCCGTGATTTTGGATGGGAGCAAAGCTTCTATCACATCTGCTCTGACAGCAGGAAGTTGTGTTTGCCAATGGTTGTGCTGGCATGTGTGCTCCCCATAGCTCCAGCTGGAACTCCTCAGGGAACAGGGATTATGTTTTCACTCCTGAACCATCAGCTTCTGAAGCTGGGGCCGTAGAGCAGATCCAGAAAAAGCAGCAGGTAGTCTTTTTTCCGGTCCTGTTCACATTGTCATCCCAAAGTGTCCTTGCAAATTACTATTCTTTGTTGAAGGAGTAGGGAACAGTGCTGTGAAACTGGCAATGATGTTTCTCCTACAGGAGAAAATAGGAGCAATCTCCTGCTGAAACAGTCTACTGGTAAAATAGGAATGGTCTACTAATAGAGAAGTCAGAGTCGGATGGACAGTTCTGAAAGTGGACTGAGAGGAGGACAGGTGAAAGTCCAAAAGCTGAGATAGTTTCATTCAGCTGTCAAAACAGTCCTTAATTCCTCCGGAGAACCACATACCACTACATTACGAAGAAATAAATGATTGGCTGGTGTTGTGAGATAATTTTTTAACTCATTAAGGATGTGGGTCCCTTCCAACTCAGAATAACCTGTGAACCTGTGACGTGTTTTCTTGTCATTGGCCAAGTCTTTAATAGGTGACTTCCTTTTGTACATAAAAGCACTTTTCCAGCAAGAAGGTTTACTGATGTCAGTGACCTGTGCCTCCACCATGTTGTGTAACCAGAAAAATGTACTTGTTATTTTTTTTATTGACACGTTTTGTGTATAATGAAAAACACTGAGCAGCGGCTATTCTGCCTGCCAAACCTTGTTTTTTACGTGTCGAAGTCCAGTTTAGTACAGCATGTTTGCTTGAGTTTGATCTCTTTTTCTCTCTGTGCCGGTGTCAGAGAAAATCATTCTTTGTCTGCCTTTGCCAAGAAACAAGGACCTGGGATGGATGATTCAGTTCTAAGATCTATGTCTTAAGCACCTCTACGTTATGCTCTTGATTCAGAAGTGAAATCGAGGTGCTAAGTTTGTTTCAAGGAGATGTAGCTCTTCCACAGCAAGACTTGCAAATTGGTCTAGTGGTCTGATTTGGGACAAGGAACATGAAGGCTTAGCTGAACAGCACAGGTGGGAGGAGTTTATGCGAACAGCCCGTGCACAAGGCATCCTGGGTGTATCAGTGTAATAGAGGTGTTAAAGAAGCAAAAAATATACACAGTTAAACCAACTGGACAGATTCAACAGGAAATATTTTTCCCCCTCTTTTCTTTTCACAAGGTGTGTGTCCAGGAGGGAGTTTTAGGTTAAAATACTGCTCCCATGAAGCATGGCATTCCATGACCTGTGCTGAAGATGGCTGTGCCCTCAGTTCTTGATTCCGGGAGTTGAGAGCTCTTCCCAGAGCAAATCCAAGCCTTTCCACAAAAGTATTGGGTTTCACTCCTTTAGAGCCCTCAAAGTAGTGTCTTAAAGTGTACTGGGGATCGAGGTGCAATTTTACCCCACTTGAGAGTTATTATTTAAACTTAGTTAAACTTAGTTTTCTACTGAACAAAGGGAGCAATGCTGGTCTGTCCTATATCAGAGCTGCTTGGCAAGACCACTCATTGGTCCTAGAGTTAGTCAGTCAAATCTGTCTGAACAATAATTGCTATCTTCTTTCTTAAGGAAATAGAGATGACATGATTGAGCTGTATGCGTGTTGCATCTGTCTTTCTGACTTCCTCTAATGAGTTTTGAATCTCTGTCCCTGATTCATACATTTGGACGGAGGAATAAACGTCTCAATGCAAAAAAAAAATAGTAAATTAAAAAAAATGTAGAAGAAAATGTACCTTTTCTAAGTTTTATATAAAAAATATCCACCTAAGACCATAACACCCTCATGGAGGAAAGATGCCAACATACAGGGAAACCTTCTGATATATCAGATAATTCTCTGAGTCTGATGCTCAAAAGGTTATCTGTTCCCTGCTTAGCAAGTTTAATAGGTTGTTCGATATTGTACTTAATAATGAAACTAAATTATTAATGATTTCAATAAAGTATTTGATATTAACCAATTAAGATTATGCCGCCTATGGAAGCAATCATGTTCTTGTTTCTCTCCCATTCACTCAATAATTTAAGATAAAATGTATTACATTTTTTTTTCTTATCATTATGATTTTAAATTTATTGCTTAAACCATAGTAGATTTTAATTAATGACCTTACATACAGCTCTTGATAAACCTCCATGTCTATTATAAGTTTGTAAATCAAAGCTTCAGGTATGCAGTGCAGAAAATTTTCATGGCTTCTTAGTTGTGATATATTCTGCAACTCGCTGGTGATGTGATACAGTGATTATGTGTGGAAGAGTACTTAATTAATTAAGGTAATAGCTCTTTTTAATACCTCAAATGCCCCAACATTTTGGAAGCATTGTTAGATTGACATTTATTTGGGACTGTAGTGAGTTGACCCTGCTCTGGACTTTAAAAAGCGACTGGATAGAAGAGGCCAATGCAGCATGTGTCCCCCACAGGCCACGAGTCCCACCAGCACTCCAGTGTGGGCTTTTCTCCCCACGAGTCAGCAGGTCCCTGCCAGGACCCTGCTCCAACATGGGCCTCCCACGGGATCACAGCCTCCTTCCAGCATCCACCTGCTCCGGCGTGGGCTTCTCCAGGGGCTGCAGGGGAACCTCAGCTCCAGCGTCTGGAACACCTCCTGCCCTTCCTTCTGCACTGACCTTGGGGTCTGCAGTGTTGCTCACATGTTCTCACTCTGCTCTTCTCTGACTACCATCTTCATCTTCACAATAACTGTTTTTTGCTTCCTTCTTAAATATGTAATCACAGAGGCATTGCTCTTATTCCTGGTTGGCTCATCCTTCACCAGCACTGAGTCCATCCTAGAACCAGCTGATACTGGTTGTGCTGGACATGGAGGAAACTTCTGGCATCTTCCCACAGAAGCCACCACCTTGTAGCCTCCCTGCTACCAAAACCTGGCCAGAGAGACCCAATGACACAGTATAGATAAGGCTGGAAAGGACCTTGAAGATCATCTAGTCCAACCTATAATCCAACCAACCTATCCTCTACATCTAGATCATATCACTCAGCACCTCGTCCAGCCTCCCCTTGAACACATCCAGGGTTGGTGACTCAACCACCTCTGTGGGCAACCCATTCCACATGCGAATCACTCTTTCAGTAAAAAAACCTTTTCCTAATATCAAGCCTAAACTTTCCCTGCTGAAGCTTAAGACTACTACCCGATGCAGGGATTCATGTCTGATGCTGGGGGAGTGACCAGTTCAGTGCCTCAGACAACATTATGTGTGTTCATTCCTTCCAGTCATGAAGCACCAGATGAAATCTGGTGACTTCCCTCCCAAATGTTCCCTGTTGGTGATATCTTGAGCAACATCACCCAGTTCGCTACTTGGTGAATTGGTTGTGCTAGAAAATAACTGTTTCTAAAAGCAGTATAATTAGGGCTTAAATAAAAATAATGTTAACAGGCCATATCATAGAATCATTAGAAACCATGAGCTGGTTAAATGACTTTTGTTTGCATCACAGCTGAGTTTAACAGGCGTTTCTCTGCAACACATCAGTCTTTTAGTAGAGAATAATCCTTATCCCTTGCACTGCCAGACATCTACTCTGTCAGTCTCCATGTGAATTCAGGTGGTTAAAAGATTTCACTGAAAGAGACAAGACTGTTTTCTCTGTCCCTTGTCCATCACCGTCATGTCATAGATGTTCTTCCCTTTTTGTAAAACTGCCCAAATGATCTTTTCTCAGTGTAGATCATTGAAATAATCTTCTTTCTTTCTAATCGGGGATGATCAGCTTTAAATGAGGTTGGGAGGGGGTAGAGCTTTCCATTTGCCTGTTGTTATCAGCTAGTGGTGATTGTATGGAAATTAAAAGTCTCTAGAGCTAAGCTGTTAATGCCATAAATGATTGATTTATTATCACTCTTGGAAAATGAGTTTGTCATGAGAGGGAGTTGAAATCTCTCCATTGCAGACTGAAGGGGACAAGTTTCCACTTCAAACAAATAAAAATAAAATAAAAATTATTAATAATAATAGCAACAATAGTAAAATGAAGCTAAGTGTGGATGTCACAATCAATAGGCTTCTAATTGAAGGAAGCCCTCAGAAGGTCTGGAGCTCTGTGGGTGCCTTTGCATGTTCACAACCTCACCACAACCTGATCTGATTTTTGAGGAAGATAAGGTTGTTTCAGCAAAAGCTGTTCATCATGGAGGAGCTCTTGACTACACAGCCTCCCTCTGGGAGGATACTCTGGGGACATGGTTTGCAAAATGAGCTGTATAATCTAGGTCCACATCAGCAGCACAAGTCAGGACTGGGCTGCCAATTTTAGCACCTTCCAAAATGAAGAGCTTTTAAAATGCAAAATGCGAGAAATTGATATACAGGAGACTCTAGATTATAGTACACTTGAAGAAGTAGTTTCACTTAATGCTGAAAAAGCCTTTGGGATACAATCCCATTTCATCCAACCTGGTTGCAAATTAATTATGCTAAGCAGTTTTTTTTAATTACATTGCTTGAAGGAAGAGCAGCAGAACATGTAAATTCCGTAAGAGAGAAAGCGAAAGGTTTCCACTGCCAGTTACGGAGCTAAATTCGACAAAGGCAACTGTAGCATGATTGGGCAGAATTTCCAATTTCCCTATTTTTGTTTTTGTCAGTGTCCTGCAGTGTTCAGTGGTATCACACCAGACACAGCATTTTTTCAAAGTTTTAAGTCTTTCTGTTGTGCAGCTTTTGTCCGTGACACAACAGCCCCATAGCAAGTTAAAGCACTTGGCTCTTGCTTGGGAAGGATCCAGGATAGTTTTGACCTTACACCGCTGTGGAGATCTGTGTGCCCAAGAGTTTTTCCTTGAAAATTTGTGAAGGAAGCCAAGCAAAAAGAGCCAGGTACCCGGCGTGTGGCATCCACCACCACCATCTAGTGGTGGTTACCTTCCAGCTTGATGGATAACTTTTTGGGAACTACTACCTGGAAATTGAGAGAGCATTTAAACTCATATTTTTTAACTCTATAATATACTTTTTAGGCAAATATTTGGTTTGTCATTTTTATAAACAAGTAATCTTCAGATAATTTGACTATTACCTGTAAAAATACTGTCTATAATAGCATCAAGAGCACTTTGTTCAAGACAGACCCCAATATATCCATGCAGAATGCCCATAAAATGCTTGAAGGGTCACTCTATAAGATTGTGTTCAACTCATTCAACTTTGCCATGTTGGAATCTAAACTACTTACATATTGGGCATCTCCAGCAACATCCACCTGAGAGGAGATTTCATCTTGCCTATTCCAAGTATCCTTCTAGTTTAAGGTTGGGGAGACCTTAGTAACTAGCTGAGATGGAATACTTGGTTTGAGGACAGATGAAGCAAGACAAATTTTGTCCAAAAAAATGAAGGCACAGTTATTACACAAAAAGAAAAAAAAAAATCACCATTTACTCTTATGAATCAAAGTTGAATTTTTAAACTTGTCCTTTACAAAAAAGAAATTTTTTATTCAAACCTAGAAATCAGTGCACATCATAAACACTCACTGGACCAAAACATGAAAACCAGCTCCCTGTGGGGAGAGACCCGTCTCATCCTCTGTGCTGCCTTCCTCTCAGCTTGTTCACACCACCTTCTTCTTTCTGTCTCTTTTTCATGGCCATGGTCTGCTCTCTGCCTTCCTTCCATGGCTCCACGTGTCTGTCCTCACGTCGGCTGGTTCTGGCTTTGTGTTGCTCTTGTTGGAAGGATCAGGGAGCAGCCCTGGGCCAGTGTGGGCTGGTGTTGTGCTGGCACTTCAGTGGAAGAACCAGCTGAGGAGCTGGTCCTTGATCTGAGTTCAAGGCAGCGGAGTCGCCACGGCTCTCTTTGAACTGTTTTTTGGTTTCTTTATCCTCTCTTCCCTCACAATGATTTATTACCCTTGAGATATATCAGGTTGACACTAATAGAAAATGAAGCTTTTTGGTAAGGGGATAGAGATCCTCTGTCAATGCCCAGTCAGTCATTGACCTTCCTGCACAGACTTTTGACTGCATTGCAGTTCTGTTGGTAAGTTACATTTTGCAGATACCACTAGCAATTAAACAAGGACCATCATCTCATGCTACGTGGCTTCCAGACAGCTGTCAGATAATAATGACTCAAGTTTACTATGAGCAGAGCTGAATTAAAACTGGTGACCTACATGTGAAAGACTTTGTATCTCATTTCCTCAAGCTATTCACTCCTAGATTTCTTTGAAATGTAATGCTGTTTTCTGGCTTGCTCTTCTTAATCATGTTTACTGCCTGCTTTAGTCAGTGAAATGTCTGGGATCGATATTTCATGGTCGTCTTCTGTGGATCCCAGACAGTTTTTACTAATCCCTAATTTTTATTCACTCTAGTTGACCTTAAGAGATCTAGAAACTGGATAATAACCCAGGAGTAAGAAGATCAAAGCTTTTTACATCTAGGTCACTACTAATAATCATTAGAGCATATGTTTAGCCGCCGATGTAAATTCTTTCAATCCCCTTCCTTGTGTCCACAAAATAAAATGTGCCTTTGTTTGATTGGCACTTCTGGTGACTTCAGAGGTTGTTTGGCTAATTAAAAACTAATCTGTGAGCAAGGCATCTATTCAGGATTTGACCCTGGTTTAGTAAGCTGCTTGGTGACTGCAGTTGTTTCTCTAGGATGGGAACCAAATAAAGAATCCAGTGTTGGAAAATTAAGATGCTCCAGGCTGTCAGTACAGTTTAGACCCTGCCTCGCCATGTGCTTCCATTCTGGGGGAAGCTTGCTAGTGTGGGGGTCCTACAGAAAGCCTGCAGCTGCTGCATGTTTCCAGAGAACACTGAATATGAAGAAATAAAGGTTCTAGGCATGGATCCAAAGCAGAGCTGTTGCCAGGGTTCAGTCTGCATTTCAATCTGCTAGCATACAAATTTTCCAGACAGACTGGTTCAGCAATTCAGATGGTCCCACCCCAGCTCCTGGACAAAGCGAGTGAGGCACATGACACATACACGTGTAAGAGGCATCTCTGTGTGCTGCTTAGCTGCTCCCAGACAGCAAATACTGTGAAGTAACAGAGAAATGCTTGGATTTTTGTCATACATGCTTTTCGAACGGGGGTGATCTTATTAGCAGTGAGAATGTCTCCTGCAGTGGAAATATATATTTCAGTTTGTGGTTCAGTTAGTTCTATTAAAACTTTTTCTTTATTTCTGCTGTCAGAATGTATTTAGAACAAAACCTTCAAGTCGAAGGCAGGAAAGATTAAATTGCTTTTATCTTTTCAAGTTAAACTGAAAAGAGATGATGGTGGAAGGGGATTATGGAGGTACAGCAGTGCCATCACCTCCTTGCATCCTCTCGCCAGGTTGGGGAGGATATGCCTACAGGATTTTGATGCACGCTAAAGGAACGTGAGGGAGATCTTCCTTCCAGTGTCATAACTGTTTCTAGTGAAAATGGTCGTTATATTCAGGGCCCCAAAGCTCTGCCAGTTCCCCGAAGCTCCTTGGGATGCTGCCTGGCTTTTAGCAGCCCAGAAGTGCTGAGTAGCATCAAATACCGAGGCAGTAGGAAACTGGCACCCCACTGTGGTAGCTCCTGCTGGGCCCTTCATGCTTCATACTCTCCCTCTGCTTTGGACAGTCTTTCAGTGAAGCTGAAAACCTGGCATTAAACAGTGCAATGGAAAGCAAATGAACGATGCGGTATTCAAATGTAAATGATTAAGTAAGTGGCTGGGACACGTTCGGGAACAAAACGCAGACATAAAAGCCTCCTCTTAGCTCATCAGTTGGCCTTGGCATTTGTTTCTAATGCCCCAAACCAAAACCCAACCTTTCCATGGAGAATTTGGAAGGAGATCAGATTCATGGTCCAAGGTATTTAGAAACCCAGATCTCACCTGCTTTACATGGAAACTGTAATTCCTGGGCTTTTTTGAGCAGCCAGGAATTTGCCTGCCCTCTCAGTAGTGTGCTGTTTGCTTTCATGGCTTGAGAGCTATAGATGATTCAGATGTGCTAATTCTTTCCAATATCCAAAATCAAAAAATGCTGTTTCTTGTAGTTGTGTCTGGAGCTCTTGGTAGTCTTCCTGGGAAGAGTTTTGTGCTTCCACACCATGCAATGTGAGTAACAGGTTGCCTCCTCCCAATGTCTGTGTGTTGTATAACTACTGTCTATATGTTGTATAACTGATCTGCACTGAAATAATGAGCTTTGCACTTTCTGGCATCAGCCCTGGGCGTGTTGTCCATGTGCTGTTTGACTCTGCAGGGCATGGGCAGCGACTCTGCTGCTCCTCTTACCTGTTATACATTCTGTCCTTCCCTGGGGACTCAGTCTTCAAATGCAGGAAATGTCCTTTAACTGGGAATTTGAGTTTTCCTAAAGGCTATTTAAAACAAATTCCGTGCTTTTTTTTTTTCACCTGAAAGTCCCAAGCAGATGAAACCCCAAAATAATAAGGTCGGATATAAAAGTGGGAGAGTTGGTTTATGGCTTATTCATGTGTGATCTCACAAGTTTATTTGTTTTATTGTGTGGAGGATTAAATTGGTGCTAACAGAGCACTTTGGAATCAGAGTCCTGTAGGTGTTAAAACAGCATTTTTTCAAAATTGAAAACCTGTTATTAAGCACACATGGTAAAAATTGGTATAGTTGACTGCATCTACAGATTGTTGCCTCCCCTAAGACAATGGGAGCATTGATAGCTGTCAGGGGAAAAGCACAAACTAGTTTGCTATGAGTAGAAAATGTACATTGCTCTCTCACGAAAACACCGCTCTCCTGCAGCATTAAAAGCAGCCAAGGATACATTTCAGTTGAAAAGTAAACATATTCTGCCACTCTATAATTATAGCATAAGTCAGTTTTTTCTTTAGACTGACATCTCAGACAATGAGCTCACAGGAAAACACAACCAAATCTTTTCTATTTATGTACACAGGATGAGAAAAAACACAGCTTTTTTCTTCTCCCCCTCGGCTCTGCAGTCATCCTGGATTTTAGTCACCTCATCAGCATGGTGAACTGTGCTGTTATTGTATCGCTATGACAGCTTCACTTGTATTTCAGCTTCATGACAGGTCTCAAACACATGATATTGTGACCTCCAATTTGCATTACATTCAAGCTTCAGCACCACACCATCCCTTTCTCTCCCTGTCGTTTCAAATCAGCAGTTGGACTAGTTGTAGATTGCACGTATTTATGCATGTTACTGGAAATGCAACAGCACTGTCTTGTTCACTGGTAAATCTGGAAGGGTTGTACGTGTGTCATCGGTTTAAGACACAATGAGAATGCAGCACTTTATATTTCAGTTGACAATAAAAATCTTACTCTCCACTGAGATATTCATGTATTCAGCCTCTGGTCATGCAATCCTTCATAACCCCAAGAAATCGCAAAGTTCTCACCTGGAATGGGATTCATCATGACTGCTGTTGGGATATATGACCTGTCTTGGGATTTATCACCCATCAAGACGCAGCATCTCACTCTGTTGAGCAATGGGTGTTGAATTGGTGTTTGTCAGGATGACTGTTAAACTACACAACAGACCATTTAAACACATCAGCTTGCAAAAATATTTTTTCAGCAAACAGCGTTACCACAAAAAAAGACAGTATGTTCACAGATGACAGATGTAGGTCCTGTGGTAACAACTGGGTATCAGGGCTGTCCACAGTTGAGAGGGTGTCAGAAACCTAGTGAGTAAGACAAGTCAGATATAAACATTTTTTGGGTCAGGGCTGAAAGCAGTATTGATGCTGACAGCAGGTAGAAATGATTAAATTTAAAACCTTCTCTCTCTGCCAGCAGGGCTTTATTTAGATTGAATTTAGACAATTTTCTTCATGAATAACCTGTACAGCTGTGAATAATATACCATTTTCTGTGCTTACGTTGAGTGTACTTTGAGTGTTTCCCAAATGATAAGAGTCAAAATCTTGACACAAGGAGTATCCAACTAACAGATTTCTGTGAAAATACCATTCAGCTCTGGGACCTTCCAATGGGTTGTTGGTCTGCTCACACTGTGGCAGGAGCTGATGCCTTAAGATTTCTCATTTCCTTTATAAGAGCTACTGGAGGTACAGGATCTTGCCAACACTTGTGTAAGAAAGGAATTGCAGAGCTACCTCAGAAAGCAGTCTCGTGATTGACCTTCACAGATTTCAGTGCTTTCAGAATTCTCTCTCCAGTGTACTTGGACAACCCAGAATACTTCTACTTACTGGCAATGGTGTTTTCTTGGGCGAGTGCTTAAAATGTTGAATGTGAGAGCCCTGGAGTTGTTTAGGATTTTGCTTGTTTTCTCATGAGCTGTCTCTGCCCAGGGTCATAGCAGATGCTGCTGCTAAATCTGCCCTGGCAGCTGTACTAGGTATCCTCTGGGCTCCATCCCAGGTGCAGCAAGAAATGTGTTTTCTAGTTGGACCCTAGGCTGCAGCCTGGAAGATAAGCCTCTCTGTATTTTGACAGCACTAAAAAGCAGTGGCACCCATTAGCTTGGTAGGCTCTTGTTTTTCTTTACACATGTCCTGTCCATATTTCAAGTTTCTTATCTCCTATCGTTTATCAGGGACTAGACACAATTCTCCTGTGTTTCTCACTCAGTGTCTGTTACTTCCTGAGAGATTGAATTCCCTGACTGGTTTGTTGAAGGTCATTTCCAGGGCAGTATATCACTTTGAGGTACTTGGATGTTACTTAGGAATGATACGAAGAATTTTCAGATTTCTTTACGAATAAATCTTATTGTAACTTCAGTTATGAAGGTGTTGCTGCCCCTCCATAAAGATCTCAGTGGAGAGAGGTTGCCTTATTTTTATAAAAACGTAAACTCTAAGGCAGATGAAATGCCAAATCTGTCATAGATTTTTAAATAAGATGCCACATGGTGTCTCTGTGAAACTAGTTGCATTCTAGAGACAGGTGCTTTAAGAGAGCATTTGTTTACTGAATGCCTATTGCAGATGGGTTATTAGGTATTTCGAGCCTTTGATCTCTGAAACCCTTTGACAATCAAGAAGACACTATCCAGGAGTGTGCTGAGTGTGTTGAGAAAAGAATGCAAAGGGGAAGAAATTCAGAGAAGCCCCCATGCTGGAGAAAAGGCCTACCTGTTACCTCTGTAGAGCAGACAATTGAGAGAATGCCTTCTTGTTTAATTCTTGTCTTGTTGTGACTTTGATTTTGTTATTTTTTGTTTGCATTAGAATTTAGAATTTAACCCTAGAACTAGCTCATTATTTTTTATTCTTAATTATATCTGATATGAAATGTGAGTCTATCAAATAAGTGTGATGTATGTCATTACTCTTCTTCTAGAAACAACTTATCTCTAGAGAGCATTATGTGAAGTCAACTCATGGAGGAGATATGAAAGAACTTGTGGATGTCAGGAACTGGGATGTATCCCCCAGCTGTAAACTTTAAAAGAACACTTTGAGAACTGGCATCACCAAGAATAGTGTTCCTTGAAGGCTCCCTCTTGGCAAGCATAAACCAACATCCTTTTGGAAAGCAGTTGGTAGTGTAATAGTTTGGTCATAATTACATGGTTTATTGTTCAACCGTTAATGTCTGTAGGGCTTTTTAATCATCTTTATTGACTCTGGGGTACAAGAATATTAAGGATGATGTGATGTGCTGCTCTCACAAGATAGGAGAGTGAACTTCTCCAAAGGCACATATGACTAATCAATCCTCCTTTGAATTCTCACCCCGATAACTCAACTCTTTTTTTGTCGCTGTTATTGTATTCTCGTGTTCTTGCTAAGGACTGAGAAGCTGTTGTTGTGTATCCATGAAAGCCTACAAACTGATTTATTTAACATGTTTACCAGAATATTTGTGGGGAAAAGTAAAATCTATTACTCATAATCATTACTCAGTGTGGAAAAGTAACAGTTGCTCCCCAGTGCGAGATAGTTACCATAATTGTACTGCTGGCCAGTTTGAATTGCATCACTGCATTTTTCAGTGTGTGTTTTGAGGTAATGTTTATTAATGGGAAAGATTGATTTTGATACATCTCTCTGGTTATGCTTTCCCAGGTCTATAAATAGACCCTGTGTTTTGCTGCTTGCAAGTGGATTTAGATGGACTTTCAGGTTTTTTGAGATTTTTTTTTTTTTGCAGCTGAGGGGAAAGTTCTCACAGATCTGATTTGGAAATGAGATCGCATTCACCACTACAGTGAAGTGTAGAGTTTTATGTGTTTTAGATTCAGAATTTTATGCATAAGTAAAGTGGTGCAGGAGTCTTCAAGTGCACAGAGGGAAACTTAATCCAAATGAGACCATGCAGCTACACTAAGTTTGTGTGATAAATAAAGCAGCAAAGAATCAACATTAGAGAAATGCATTGCTTAAGTGCTTTTTATTGTATCTTCCTTTTAGCTGTCTCCTAATTGTGTTATTGGAGCTTCAATCACTGTAATGATGTCAAATAGTGCATGCAAGGAGATGTCCTGGTGTTGGAAGAATGGGCATGAGTGGTACCTTTCTTTTAAGCATGCATATTGATGCTTTTTTTTTGTGAATATAGTTTTTTTTTCATTTTTAGATGATTTTTAATTAAAGGTAATTAATTCTCAGCAGATCTTAGAATTTATTTTATGGCTTTACTGCATTGTAGTGTTAAGTCTTTTTGCAGACTAAGTACGTATATGAATAATTATAAAATCTTAAATTAACCAAGTGGTAAGCTCGTAGTTGTGACATTTTTGTAATTTAAAAGGCCGCTCTACTCATAGCTTTTTGCCTCAGTGGTGGTTTAATCATGGCAAAAAGGAGCTGAAATTCAAAGTTGCCATATACTGAAGTTACTTCAGCAGGCAGATGCAGGAGAGGAGTCAAACTTCCCTTTCACTTGCAATGCTCTAAGTCAACAACCAGCATGTTTTAGTTTATACTAATGGGTTTACAGATTTCCCTAAAATGAGACCTTGTCTTAAGATCATGTCTTATACCTGAAAGAGTGGATAAACCCACTCTGGGTGATAATCCAAAGTGACACTACAAAGGAAACTGAATCTGTGGGTAATTTTCACTCTCCGGTGATCCAGTTCATGTAATCTCATGGAAATCTGCATCCCCCAAGAGTTGATTGGAGTTGATTGGGATGAAAGCAGGGGAAAGCTCTACTCTGTGGGATGATACTATCTTCTTTAGATGACCAGTTGCCTAAAAAGGAGACACCTTTGGGTTCTGAGTATCACCAGTATCAATATCCTCATTTTGTCTCCATTGCCTGGGCACAGTCAGTTCCAACACAGCAGCAGTATATTCAGGGAAACAGCATCTCTGTGTGAAACCTCTTACCGAAATGGCCCACGGGGAGGTTTCCCACATCTCTTTCTACAGATAGCAAGGAACATAACTAATGGAAAAAATAAATTGTGTATGATGAGGATTTCCCCTTCTTGCACTGTGCACAAGGAACAAGAGTGTAATGCACCTTTAAGTAATTCCATACATCCTTTGAAAGTCTTTGTTCAAGATCCTTTCCTCTTAGGGGAGCTGATCTAGGAGGCTAATAGGCAAGGAGACACTGTACCTGAGAACTGTCATTGTTTGAGTACCTGTGTTTTTTTCTAGACCCGCCTGCACATCTTCTTAATTCCCAGAAGGTGACACAGTGGGTTGTACCATTCCTGCCTTCTTTTCACTTTTGGAAAATCCTTTGGATTCAAGTCACAAAGAAAAATCATCCAAGCTTCTTGCCATCTTTTCCTCTTTCTTACATGTTGAGCTTTAGGTGTTACCCAAATGCTGCTCAACCAAAACTCCCAGATATTGTGACTAGCAAGAGTAACAGCAATAAAAATAGTTATTCATGTGGAACTTCCAAGTGTGCACAACTTACTTACTTACACTTTATATAAGTAAAACTGAGAGGTTTTTAAACATTAATGAGTTCAACAGTGCTGACCTTTGAAAGGGTTTGTGTTATGTGAGAAAGCATAGGTATGAAAATGAAAATACATTCTCTTGGAAAGCTGTTTTCTTAAAACAGTTCCCCTGTGAGTTGTTGGATTGTTTTCATATTCAGTATTGAAAATCATAATACAATAGGATATCCTGGAGACAGAAGGGAAAAAAGGATTATGCCAAGTTGTTGTCCACCTGCCTCTAATCCGTTATGCCAACTATTGCTGCTATTGGTACCAACATTCCCGTCTCTCTCCTCTGACTCTGGAGTCCGTTCCATTCCCTTACCCTCTTCTCCCTTTTGGGAAGTATCAGTGCTCTGATGTGCCCAGCTACAGCCATTTTCCCTCTCTTTCTGCAGTTTCCTTTCTGCAGATCTGGGCTATAACAGCTCCATGTGTATAAGAATTTTAGGAGGACGTCTTACATAAGTATATGAGACAGTGAGATATTTCAGGCACAAGTATTTTTTCTGCAGTTCTCTCTGTATATTCATAAGATGGTTGTCTCAGATTTCAGCAATTTGTGTTTCAATTCCCTTTTTGGCTGGAAATGGCACTTACTGTTGCTTCTATAGTCTTGATCTTTTGGGAAATTTGCACTAAGGACTTCACTACACAGCAGGCATAGCATTCAAGTTAATAGCCTGAACCTCTGCAACCAAAGCTCATTGGAAAAATAAAGCCTCTTTCAGAAATTAAGTGAAGTCAGATGATCTTTACCAGGGAGAGAATAAAAAGGAGGGAGGGGGGAAAAAAAGTCCCAGATCAGTGTATTCTCCATCTGGTATGTTCCCAGATTCCTAAAGAGATAACATGGTGTCAAGAAAAAGGATGTTGTAATGAGGCTGGAACATAGCTACAGTACATCCTGACATTATCACAGCCCTGTGCTGTCGCTGACCTTGGGACAGTGGAAGACTCTGCCAAACTTGAAATAAATAAAGTGTTTCAGTGCTGCTGCTCAGTTAAGGAAGATCAAAGAGAAATGTCATTTAATCAGTAGTAGCTGTGGTGTTAAGGACTAGCAATGCTAATTGTTTTGGTGAGAATTCTCTCTGAAGATATTTTTTATTAACACTGAGCAATAGCTGATCTGCCACTGTATTGACCTCTAGCACTACCACAGCTCAATTAAGTTTCTTATTGTCCAAATCTAATCAGAGAAAAGCTGAGATTGAAAATCGATCCATTTCCTGCTAGTTAATGGCCAATTCTCTACAATTGTGAATATAGAGATTAACTTTTCAGGTTGAATGTTTTTTTAGAGGTAGACTCTGCTGGATGGATATTTCTCAAGAAGAAGCACTATTGCTCTTTTTCTATCCATCTTCCTCCAACCTCTTGACATATTCTTGCTTTTTACAGTGAGTCTTGCTTTATCACAGCCTGTGGCTTGTGTTTTTTCTCTGGTCTCTTAACCATTGTCTCACATGATTGCAAGGAACTGATATTGATAATTCATGGTCAGCTCTTAAATTCTCAAATATTTCTTCTCTGTATTCTTCAAATGAGCATTTCTATAGTGGCTAAAAACAAGAGCAACAGAGTGACTTAGTCCTCAACAATAATGTGAGGGCTCATCACAGTCTTTGAAAGTCTTGGTGAGACACAAACTTTTCGATGATCCCACTTCATCTTGTACAAGTCGTGAATATTCCCTGTGAAGGGAAGAAGTTACATTTCTTGGCTCATATAAATATTTCTTCTTTATGTAAAGAACTAACAGCTGCTTCTAAGCCTCCCCATGTGACTATGCACACGTGTGTTCACAGCATTAAAGCTGCTGAGCAGAGACATGAGCAGTAAACATCCATGAGGTTTGGCAGCTCCATGACTCCCACTGCAGCAATATCTGAAATAATCACAATCCCTTTTTTTTATTTATCCTCCCACTACACCTCTGAGGTCGGGTCAGCTCGTAAATTTACACACAGAGAACTGAGTGGTTCCTGGTCTGCAACTGGTGCCTTATCCCTCATGTTTTTATTTGCCTTGCTGCAGAAAATGCTGTCCTGGTTTCCTCTCTGGAGCAACAAATTTTGCCACTGTTAAAAGGTTCAGATCTGAATCCTGTCTGCCTGAAGCCAGGATTTATGTGTATCAACCCATTGTAATCCTGTGGGGTAATCTCTTCCCCGATACTCAGCAAAACATAATGAGACTCCTTTTTTTTGACTGACTTGAGAGAAGAACTTGACTCCCCTGAAGGAACCCAGCTGGTAAAAGCTACACAGACATGCAGTACTGGGTTGTGGCATTGCTTACTCCAATCATGCATATTCCAGTGGGTCATCCCTGTGGACCTTTTGTCTGTGTAAGGCATAATAAAAAGGCTCGAGTTGAGCCAGAAAATGCCCTTTCTCCCAGATACTGAGCAGGGACTTTGTGTGTGAAATGGTTTGGCGCACATGTGACAGGCTGGAAGGAGATAATAACCTTTCAAAGGCTGAATGGGAGAAGGAGAAACAGGAAAACTATGATAATGTTTCTCTCCCAGTGGAGGCAGCGGTAGGAGGGACATAAAATGAATCTGACTTCTGAGGCGGCGTATATTAACATGCAAACAAAAAATACATTGATGTGGTTGCTTCATTGCATATCCCATCAGCAGAAGCTGCAGTCCTACACATGGACAGGCTGAAAACCACAATCTACTTTGATGATCTTGCTGGTTTTTAAGTTACGTTAGTGCCCTGGAGTAATACACTGAGCTTGGATTTCCAGAGGTACACTCTGACACAGTAATACCATTTTCATCCATTTATTTACATTTTAGAAAGCAGATAAAATAGAACTCACAAACCCGTGAACAGTTTATTGGGCCTGTACTAGCCCTTTCCATCTTTATCAGTAATGTGAAAATATCTTTAAAAAAAGGAATTTTTAAGCTAACTAGCCTGGTAATACATACAAGATGTGGTTGGGCAAGGCTCTCAGCTTTGAAATAGGAGCACCGAACCCTGCTGCTGTTCCAAACAGTTTTACATGCACCATGATAGGTTGGACTTGATGATCTCTATGGTCTTTTCCAACCTTACTGATTCTGTGATTCTGTGATTAAGCACAAGACCCAACTAATCTGCCCTCTGACTGTACCTGTGGTGGAGCAGAGACCTGGATCCCCCTCAGCTCCATTAGTGCAGCACTTGCTTCATGTGGAGATGAGTGGCATCCGTGCTGTAGCTGGGGGTGAGCTGTTCCTTTCAGACCTCTCCTAAGATTTCTCTGCGTAAGGGATGGGGAAGGGACAGAGGAGAAGGAGAAAGTTGAGAAGAGGGTCTCCATCTGTACCACAGTTCTGAATAAAATGTATCTGTTACACTGGCACAGTGCAGAAACATCATCCTGTTTACTCTGAAGTTTCAGTAATCGAACTAAATTGTAACCCTCACTTCATTTTTGATGCGTATGAACAAGACAGCCCCAAACATTCAAAGGCATGTGATGTGCCTTTCTGTGCTGATGTGCTGCTACTCTGTGGTTCAGAGCTGAGAGCAGGGCAAGAATATCTGTATCTCTGGGGTGCATCCCTTAACATTTGATTAAATTGTTAGTGGAAGGATGCATGGCTTCTGAAGTTACTTCTGCTTCTCTGAAGCCAAATTCTTGGGTGCTCATTATGTGCTTGTATGTCTGCAGCAAACTTGCTGCCTTGGAGAACTCCGAGACTTAAATCCTCAGTGGTTTTCTAAATGCATTTGAATGCTTCTCATTTAAATGGCAGCTGGGGATAGGAACCACAGAAGGGCTTCAACACAGTGAGGTGTATTTAATTGCCTCTGGGAACTAGGTCTCCAAAGTCTAGACAGAAGAGTTGCACGAGAAAAGCCCTTCGAAATCCACAGCCCAAACATCTGGATACCTGAGGGTGATGGAAGGCCTGGCTATAGAGGAAATTGCTCAGTACCCTTCATTGCTTGAGTCCCCCCGTGGGCTTTGACTTGGTTGCCTGAAGGCTCTTGGGGGTCAGGACCTGAACAACAGCATTTGGATTTGTTTCGGTTCATTAAAGATCTCATCCAGTGAATAGTAACTCAGGGAAAAACCTTTGACCGAACTAGAAAGTGGTAATGAAATACTCCTGAGATTTAGCATGAGCATGAGCCCAGTTCAAAATTCATTGAAGTAATTGAGTCATTTGCATTGGCCCATTCCGCTAATAATATATGTTCTTCTAGGTATCATCGTGGTTAAGATGCAGATGAAGTGAAAGAGAATTGTGAAAATTACCCGAGTTAAAGTAGATTTTCAAATATATTTAATGGAGGAAATACTCAAATCCAAATCTTCAGTCTCCTAAAACAGTTCCTCGGCCACTAATTTGTTAACTAAAAAAAAAAAGTTTTCTCTCTTTCTGATTCCTTTAATATCAGTTTATACAAGCTGTTCCCAGTTTGGGAACTTACAGTTCCCTGATCCATACTATGCTGTAGCTGGTGCTTTCCCCTGAGCTCCCTGTTCAGCTTGTCTCAGATAGGGAAAGGAGGCAAAGGTGAGGTTTTCATGTCCAAGGAAAGGATGCTGCATCCTCCCACTGCTGTGATTTGCCTACAAAAGCCTGTTTTATAGGCAAGCTCTGAAAAACACTCCAGCCAAAATCTGTAGAAGATTGCTGAGCCTCATCAAAGCATTGCAAAGCCCAGAAGTCTCCCTGTTTATGACTGTGAAGGCTTAATTTGTAATTAAAACCGTAATTTAACCTTAATTATCCCTCTGCTTGCCTACAGCCATGTAAAGGAGAAGTTTTTGGCACTTAATGTGACCACTTCAGGTGGCTCTTTGGAGAAGCCTTCCTCCGGTGGCCAATCTGATCCAGGGTGATGCTGTGGCTCTCACACCCACACAGGTGCTCCTGCTCACAGCCCCATCCTGCCCAGCCTTGCATTGTCCCACTGGTCCCCATTGGTGCCCAGCACCCTTGGTGGGATGATTTGTGCCAGCCCTCTCTGCTCCAGCACGAGGCATGGAGGCGGCTGACAACGTTTCACCTTCCATTTCACTGACTTTACTCCAGAGAATAAGGGTGAGATATAACAGGAATAAGAGGGGCACGTTGTTCCTTATGCAATTCTTAATCTGCACATCCCCAGGAAGTCTTGGAAGCGTTTCTTTTGTCTATTTTAAAGGTATTTCTGTCCTGTCCTGCCCTTGAGCTGTGTAGTCACAGGGTGGTCAGATCTCTTGGGGAAAAGGACAGATGTGCTGCTGTGGCTTTTTGTGTTGGTCTAGGCATGCCCCTGTTATACTGGTTTTATTTTTTTACAAAGAGGTACTGGCAGGGACAGATTGCAGCCCTGCAGGTCACCCTGGTACCAGAATGGCACAGCCTTCCCAATAGGTCCTGACATTCACAGCCTGGACATCTCTTCCCTTTCTCATGCCTTAAAACATGAAGTGCAAGAGTATAGTGCATTGTAGTAAGCCATAATTATTTTTTTCTGAAGGAGACAATTAAAGAGTAATTTTATTTTTTTTATCTCCTCAAATCCTGTGTTGGTGCTGCTGTCAGGAATGCAGAACTTCATCCCCTTGGAAAATTAGCGAGCAGCAACTTGCTCCCCGGTCATCAAAGGCATCCTCTCCAGTGACCTCAATTCCAGTGAGCTGTCGAACCAGGCTTGACCAGCAGCTATCAGCATTTTGGTTCAAATTTTAGAGGTTTGCTATAAAATATACCTGTCTGAGCTTCCAAAAGCGGCCAGACTTTCTGATTCTCAAAATGCCAAACTTCCTGATTCTCAAAGTGCTCATGTTCTCCAATTACAAAGATGACCTTATAAAAGGGGGGAAATAAACCCTTAATAAAGTAGAGAAGAAGGGTAAGTAACTCCTTCCTGCATCTCAGCCACGGTTAAAGATCACACAGAAAACAAAGCCCCACTCAGGCCAGTCTGTAGATTCACTCCACTCCACCTTACCAAGGAAGGAGGGACCCTTCTGTTTCCCACGTTCCCCATCACTGAAGAATTTGAAGACGTTGACTTTGGGTATTTTTCTTTATGTTTGAGCCATATGCTAAAGTTTTAGCCATATGCTTTAGCATATGCTCGATGCTTTTGCAGTAATTCCCTCCCAAAGATGATCTGAATAGAGCTGATCACCGAGTTGTCTGTGAACAGCTGCAGCCAAACAGATAAATATTTTCAGGTATTTAATCAGTTTGCCTAGTAGGTATATATTTATAATTTTTAGAGGCTATTCCCTAGATATTCTTATTTCAGGGCTGTTGCCACCGTGTGGGCAATGTGTCCAGAAACACTGTGAGAACTAAGAACCTTCAAGACAATCCTCTCTTTCAAAATTTAGAAGCAGAATAAGGGATTTTTTTTTATCTTCTTTTTAACTTTCCTAATAGGCAGTTGTCTGTAGAGATAACACTTTGTTCACATCCCAGCATGTTGATCTAACTGGTCAGAAAACACACCAAGCAAGAGATGAATCATAGAATGGTTTGAGTTGGAAGGTACCTTAATGATCCTTTAGTTCCAACCTCCTCCATGGGCAAGGGAAACCTTTCACTCCACCAGGGACACGTTTCACTAGGTGGGACAAGAGAAGCAGAAACAAAGGAATGAACAGTGTTGGGTCACCCGTGGAACTGGCTGCTGCAAAAGGTCCAGGCAGGTACAGCTTGCTGTGATTTTTGGATGAAAAGGGCAAAGCAGGAGACAATACTGGAGTCTTATTTCTGAGTATTCACTGAGATCGTGCCAGAGGCAAACTAAACCACCTTCCTCATAGTACCCTGGACAGAAAATCACAGGATCACAGAACATTCTGAGTTGGAAGGGACCCACAAGGATCATCGAGTCCAACTCCCAAGCGAAGGCCCACCCAGGGATTTGTCTTCCAGAGATCCCTGTCTCTCATTGCCACTTGCCTCAGGCTACCCTTAAAGTAGTTAAAGCCTGTGCCTTTATTGCTAAGGCCTCACTGTGTTTTAATAGTCAAATAATGTTTTTAGTTGCTCTGTAATTGTTTTAGTTTTCTTTTACTCCATGTCTTACTTATGAATTGTTTCAAAACAGGCCAATGGAAGTCTTCAAGTAGGTTTTTAAACAAGTTTTGACAATGTATTTTAGCTGTTCTGAGCTAAAAATAATACAAATCAGCAGGTACAGACTAGAGAAGAGTGCCTTCAGTCCCTAAAGGAGCTTTTACTGCATTTGCTCCCTACGGGGAAATAGAAAAAAAAGATCAGGCAACAGTTCCATTTTTTCCACCTTTCCAGGCTGTAAATGCCAAGGCTTAGCTCTAAGCAGTGCCACCACCTTCCTCGCCTTAGAAGAGAAAAATTTCCAGTGTTGTCTGTGGTAAAAAATTAGAAGGATATTTTTTATCCTTTATTTGTGAAGATGTGCTTCTTCATTTTAATTTACTTCTTTGATCCCACCAATATGTTGTGCCATTTCTGTGTTTTGGTTGTCTGAAGAAAGAACAGTCCTAGTTCCCCACAGCTATTTAACTTTCTTTTATAGGGACCGTAGAGTGACAGTCACAGGAATACAGATCAAGCAGGATCCTCAGCAATAGTTGTCAGCTCTGAACAAAAAACATTTGGAAGACTGTAAAAGTTTCAAGTATTTTCTTCTGTAACACATATGTCACAGGGTAGTCATCAATACAGATTTAAAAAGCCAGAGATTTGTCTTTTCTCCTTTGAGTAGCCTCTCAAGAATAGAAGGTGGGTGGGGTGGCTTGGAATTCATGGTGGAATACAGGGCATGAGAGCCATTTCTTAATCTCTCACCAGGTAAAATTAAATATCACTTATGTTAACACCTGCAGTTGGTACAGGAGCTGGAGAGGGGAGGTAGATCATGGAGAAGAGGAAGCAGGGAGAAGGATTTTCAATAACCTGCAAATAACATTCAAGTTTTGGATAACATTCATAAAAGCTTTGCTCTGACCCAGCTGACTGTAGGGCTGTGAGCCCAAGGAGCCTTTGCTTTGACAAAAAGTTGTGGTTGTCAATAGAACAATGAAGCAAGGTCAGGTAATGTCAGTCATTCTGTCAGAGAACACGTATATTTTTGTGTTGATGAGCTCAATCATGATTATATGTATTGAAAGGCCAGAAAGTACAGAAAGAGCTGCAGCAGTATCTCGAGGTATTTACAGTTCCATCGGTTTTGATCATCAAAACAGAAACAGGGCCTGGGTTGAGTACAGGCAAAGAAGTCGCATTTTCAGGAAGGGACAATATCAAATGCTATTTCAGTGGGTGGATGCTGACCCATACAAAATCAAAAATCACAACGTAATGTTAACCTGGATAAATTACCACTGGAGTGGGTACAGCATCCACACCATGTTCAAGTATCTCTACTTCCTCAGCTGCCTGAAGACTTTCCTTCAAACTGACATTATTAAATGCAGTACTTACTAAGAATTGGAATTTTAAAAAGCACAAAATGAGATGTCTCTCAAACGGGCAGTAAGGCATGTTTGTATTTTAGGAATGAAAAATGAAAACCTCCATGAAATTGTGCTGGGAATACGGAAACAAACATTGTTTCTGCATGGTACCTGCACTGCAATGGGACTTCAACACTGATTTTAAAATCCCCTTTCTAAGGCCCCCAGTAAGAACAACTACCAGCTCAAATGTTTTAAACCATACATTTCCTGCAGAGAAAATGTATCAGCTGAAAACCTGCATGTTGTAGCCACTTAAAATGTTCTGTTAAGCTACTGTCAGTTGCAGTGTTCACTGATAATGAATATTAAACATCAAAAGTATTGCTCAGTGTTGTTTGAATCTCAGTTCTCATCTTATGTACTTGAATGTTAGTTGGCAGAACAGAACACATGTTCATGGGGGGGTTTATGTTATGTGTAGATTATTCTTCTAAAATAAATGAAGTTATTTAAACAATTTCACACACATACTTGGTGTCAACATGTAAAGCACTGATTAAAATACTGTTAGGACACACCCTTGTTGCTGTATTTCACAGTCAGAATATATTACACACAATCTCCCATTTGTACCCATTTTCACTTCATTTTAAGGTTCATCTAATTAATTTAACTTTAAAAGAGCATTAAATATATTCGTAATATAGTCTGAGGCAAGCTGAGAAATGAGAGATTTTTGTAGAAATAAGTTTTTAATAGTCACTCCAGTGTAACTGTTAGGGAACCTGACATTGCAGATCCTCACTTTTCCACAAAGCTCACCAGCCACTCTTCATAAATGCTTCACTTTGGTATTTTTCAGGCAGGTATACAGCTCATTCTTTTACATTACCCACAGTCCTGTGCATTTTATTTTTATTTTTTTTTTGCAGTTCTTTCCGTATGGAGATGCTTCAAAGTTTGCCCAGCACGCCTTCCGAACCTTTGATAAAAATGGAGATGGGACCATTGACTTCAGAGAGTTCATTTGTGCCCTGTCCATCACCTCACGGGGCAGTTTTGAGCAAAAGCTGAACTGGGCCTTCAACATGTACGACTTGGATGGTGATGGTAAAATTACAAGAGTGGAAATGCTGGAAATTATAGAGGTGAGATCAGTATGACAGTCAAAAATAGCATGTCAGAACATTAATAAAATGTAGATTCCTTGCTCACACAGACTTTAGATTTTAGGCTGTACGTTATCATTAGAGACATACATTGCACACATTCATCCTGCTCTGACTCATGCCTAAGTGGTACAAGCACACCAACATGTTAATAGATGTAATCTCAGAGAATTCCAGAGAGTACATATGTGCATATAAGCCTTTAACTATATAGAGATGATTTTTTTTTTCCCCTGATGAATGGATTAACCATAAGAACAGCCCAGCACAGGATTTACAAAGCCCATCTCAAAGTCACTTGACACCCATGAAATTACTGGATTGTAGCTCAAGTAGCTGAAACCCTCCCAGAGATTAACTTCAGATGATTACAGAAATTTACAGGGATAACAACACGCTATTTTAAGTGAGCTCTCACAGATGGGCTTTAAGACGACCACAACACGTAAGAGGAAGGATAAAGTTTACCGCCGTCGTCATCTGCCAGCTACTTGCCACAGTAGTTAATACCAGATTGTGCCCACATGTACACAAAGAAACATATTATATGGTGATGGCTTCTAAAACTAACTCAGAATTTATGTGAAATACTTCCAACTAAAGTCGATCCAGAGAATAAGTTACAAGCGTTTTGCACTGTGAAACAGTCAAAGCCAAAGAAATTCATTTCAGGATGCAAAATCTAACCACCAAAATAAACCTACATCTAGAGAAAGTAAAATATATTCTTCCTTATTTTAAGTATCTGGACATTGGATTCTAAGGAAAAAAAAAAAAGGAAAAACATCTTTAGATAAGCTGGCAATCATTTTCTTGTTAGAATATATTTCCAGAATTTGATTACATCAAAAAGTTAGATTGAATTTTCTGTTGAACTGTCCATTTGGTTTCTTTCCAAAGGCCATCTACAAAATGGTGGGCACTGTGATAATGATGAAAATGAACGAGGATGGCCTGACGCCTGAGCAACGGGTAGACAAGATCTTCAGTAAGATGGATAAGAACAAAGACGATCAGATCACACTGGATGAATTCAAAGAAGCTGCAAAGAGTGATCCGTCCATTGTATTACTCCTGCAGTGTGACATTCAAAAATGAGCTCGTGTACAACGCGTCATAGACTGCACAGAAGTTTAATGTTCCATTCAGTTTGCAGCTATTTCCACACACACAAAATTTTGCTTGGACTACCTATAAATGGACTTGCTTCTTGTGTTTGAAACACTTGTGTGCATGAGAATGTCATTTGCTAAAGAATTTTAAAAGTATATATTATAAAAATAAACTGCCACAACGTGACGTGTGCAATGTCATTTCATAACAACCCTCTTCCTCTGAAGCCTGTGCAGCAGGCCTGTGCTGCAGTGAATATTATTTATTGTTCATGTTTTACTGATGCTAGCTCTGTGTCTCCTAGACTGAGTAATGTTAGTGACACTGAATTCCCATGGTAATGTTAACTGTTTATTATAAATCATGTCACCATTCTGCTGTAAAGTAGTACTGGACAGGCAAAAGGGAAATGCTCCTCAGTTCCCAAGTCTGGTCCACACGTGCTTGTATTGTCAGTGGATATAAATGTACTTCATTTGCATGCCTTTTAGGTTTGCCTTAATTCTTACCTCATTTGCATCCCTTCAATCTGGAAAGAGCTATGTCAGAGGAATGCAGTATATTTAAAAAAAAAAAAATCCTGCTAAAATTATCCCTTTAATTAAGAATATATTAAAAAATATATATATAATGTTTAAAATATTGTTTTATTGCAAGTTTAAAGGTTTTATTGGAAGTGTATTGATCTTTGCCAGAATTTTCAAAAGCTTCCACAGAGGTTGCAATATATATGTCCCAAAATAAATTTATAACATTTGATCTTTTCCCCTAATTCTTATTTCACGTCTTCAGCATGGTAATAAATAAACAAAAGTTCAGTCTCTTTAATTATCTGTCACTGTACACTGGGAAATATATATATTTCATTATGAAAGCATGAAGAAAACTTATTTGCACTCACTCACAAGAGGAGTCGTATTATATGAATTCAAAAGTTGTAGTTCTTGTGTGTACAAACAGAGCAGCTGTTGATGCTCTAAGATGCTGCTGCTAAGATTTCACAGCACACCTACCAGACCTGTGCTGATGTAGCTTTCTAAGCTAGTTGCAAGTCAAATACAGTTTATTTGCTTGGCCGAAACCTGGTCTTCTAATGTTTTTCCCTCCTGAAATAAGAGCCTTTCCTCTTACCATACAACACTAAACTACTCTGGGTTTAATATTAGCAAACATGTTACAAATCATTACTGATAAATTAACCATGAAGTATGATGATGAAGGATCGTGAGGAGAAGCATCTTCTCACTTCCACGTGCACAAATCAAGTTTCTCTATCCTGTGACAAGTTCTGCTGAGCCCTGGGAAAGAATAGAGAACTATCAGACAGCAGAAGTTGCAGATAAAACTTCCCTATGCCCCATTTCCCTGATTGCTGAATTAAAAAACCCAACCAAAACCAAACAACAACAATCTGAACATCTTACAATTGCATGTTTGATATTTCTGCCTTACTCCATGAAGAAATGAGACAGTACTCTTAATAGCTAAAAATCAAACAATAAAACATGACACAAACCAAACCATTCTCTGTATTTTCAAATTTTAAAAGTGAAGCTCGTATTAAAATAAAAGGGGAAAGGAAACAAGCAACAAAACCCAGTTTTACACAGCTTGCTGAGAAACTTCTTTGGGGGAACACAGAATCAATTGCTGCCGTAACCCCAGCCATCTTCTCATATTTCAGTTTCATCATATTCCAAATAAACAGCAAATGGCAGAAATTTCAACTACATTACACAGAAAACAGTCACTCTCTAATGAGTGATACACTTTATACATTTGGCTGTAGCTTAAAAATAAAACACACATTCTGAAAATTATATGCTTCTGAGAATTTTATGCCCACATTGAATACTTCTTGGAATTTACACCTCTGGTTTACATAAGTGTGTACTTGTTAGAGAAGCAGGACCTAATTCTACGTTTCCCTGCACCTTGAACTCAAGTAGCTGAACAGGCTCCATTTACTTTAGTGCAGCTTTGCCATTCAAAATGGCCAACGCAACAAAGACAAACTCAGGAATGTAACATCAACACTGCAGTCCTCTCTCTAGGTACCTGATACAATAAACTCTGCATTTAAAGTGCCAAAAATATGATAGTTCTGAGACTTAGTAGGATGATTACAAAAATAAGTGCATTCAAGCAAGTGCTTCAGTAATTGTTTATTCAGAACTAATCCTCCAATATGAAAAAAAGTTTATTGTATTTATACAGTCAGGCAAACATTTTCATCAAGTACAGTAATAGATGAGAATAAATACAGTACACTGATTTGAACAAAAGACCAGAATTGTTGCCAACCGCCTCAATATTTCAAACAAGCGTATAAAAATCTTGGGAAATATTAGCTCAGTAGGAATGCACTCATTTTCCTCCAGCTTTTTTCTCCACATAACTCATTATAGAAGTACTAATGAAGATAAATGCTTTCCTGCCTCTGCACTCCTTTTTTTTTTTTTTTCGTTTTTGGATGCTGAAGAAAAACAGGAGGATATAATGCTCTGCCATTTTATCGTCTCACACTGTAAAAGGATTGGAAACGCACTCAAGTCAAACTAAACATGTGGCTCGTGATCACCTCAGAGAATCATAGAATAGTTTGGATTGAAAAGGACCCTAAGATCATCACATTCCAACCCTGCTCCCATGGGCAGGGACACCTTCCACTAAACCAGGTTGCCTAGGGCCCCATCCATCCTGGCCTTGAACACTTCCAGGGATGGCGTGTCCATAATTTCCCTGGACAACCTGTTCCAGTACATGACCAACCTCACAGTAAAGAATTTATTCCTGCTATCTAATCTAAATCTACTCTCTTCCAGTTTAAAGCCATTCCCCCTTGTTCTGTGATTACATACCCGTGCCAAAAAGTCCCTCTTCAGTTCTCTTGTAGCCCCTTTAGGTACTGGAAGGTGATATAGGGTCTCTTTGGAGCCTTCTCTACTCCAGACTGATCAACACTACCTATCTCAACCTGCTGCTGTAGGAGAAGTGCACCAGCCCTGAGCAACAATTCCCAAATGTTGGAAGTCAGGCAGACAAGGCAGAAGACTTGCTTGGCTGAGCAGAGATCCTCTTGGAAATAAGGCAAAAAAGGAAGTCATATGCCCAGAGGAAGGAAGATCAGATCACATGGGAAGAATACAAAGACGCTGCTTGTCATTGTATGGAGAAAATCTGTGTGGCCAAAGCTCAACTGGAGTTGAAGCTGCCAGAAAAGTGGGGGACAATAAAAAGAGCTTTTTCAAATACATTAGTTGCAATAGGCAGTACAGAAATATGATCAGCCCCTTACAGGATGAGGATGGTCCCCTCACAAACAGGGACAGAGACAGGGCAGAGCTGTTTAATTTCTTTGCCTCCATCGTCAACAAAGATGATGGACCAGAGGGGTCTCAGTGCCCTGATCTGAAGGATCATGACTGTGAGAATGATCAACTCTCAGTCAACCCTTAAACTGTGCGAGATCTGCTGCTCCAGCTGGATCGCTACAAATGATGGGATTCATCTCAGAATCCTCAAAGATCTGCTTGATGATTTTTGAGCGGTCTTGGGAGTCCCGCGAGGTCCCAGCTTAAATGGACGTTTCAAGGGCAAGAAGGAGNGTTTTTGGATGCTGAAGAAAAACAGGAGGATATAATGCTCTGCCATTTTATCGTCTCACACTGTAAAAGGATTGGAAACGCACTCAAGTCAAACTAAACATGTGGCTCGTGATCANAGGCCTGTCAGTCTCACTTCAGTGCCTGGTAAAGTAATTCTGGGAGGTATTGAAAAACACCTGAAAGACAACACAGTCATTGGTCACAACCAGCACGGCTTCATGAGAGGAAAGTCTTGTTTAACAAACCCGATTTCCTTTTATGTCAGGGTAACCCACCTAGTTGATCAAGGGACACCAGCTGACATAAACATTTTGGATTTCAGTGAAGATTTTGATACTGTCACCCACAGGATCCTTCCGGACAAAATGTTGAGTGTACAGTTCAATAACCATGTTGTGCGATGGGTGAATAATTGGCTCACAGAGGGTAACAGTGAATGGGGGGACATCAGACTGGTGAGCTGTCACTAGTGGGGTTCCACAGGGCTCCATCATGGGCCTTGTGCTCTTCAACATCTTCATTAACAGCTTGGACACAGGACTCAAAGGAATACTAAGTAAGTTTGCCATGACACTACATTGGGTGGAGGTGTTGACTCCCTCAAAGGCAGGGAGGCCCTGCAGAAAGACCTCGACAAATAAGAGAGATGGGAAATCACCAACCATATGAAGTTCAACAAGGGGAAGTGCTGGATTCTGCCCCACAGATATAAGTACAGACTGGGGAACCAGAGGCTGGAGAGCAGAACTGTAGAAAGGGACCTGGAGATCCTGGTCTAGGGCAGGTTGAATGTGAGTTAGCAGTGCCCTGGGAGCCAGGAGGGACAACGGTGCCCTGGGGAGGTATCAGGCACAGGATCTGGTCAAGGAAGGGGATTGTCCTGCTCTGCTCTGCACTGCTGCGGCCTCACCTTGAGTCCTGGGTGCAGTTTTGGGTGTCACAATACAAAAAAAGACATTAAGCTGTTAAAGAGTGTTCAGAGGACAGCTATGAGGATGGTGAAGGGTGTGGAGGGGAAGCCATATGAGAAGCACCTGAGGGCACTTGGTGTGTTCAGCCTGGAGGAGACTGAGAGGAGACCTCATTGCAGGTACAACTTCCTCAGACAGGGAAGCAGAGCAGCAGGTACTGATCTCTTCACTCTCATGACCAGTGACAGGACTTGAGGAAATGGCATGAAGCTGAGTCAGAGGAGATTTAGGTTGGATATCTGGAAAAGGTTCTTCACCCAGAGCGTAGTTGAGCACTGGTACAGGCTCCCCAGAGATGCGTCACAACAGCATCAAGCCCTACAGAGGTCAAGAAGCCTTTGGACAATGCTTAGGCCTCTGCTGAGAGGTTCTGTGCTGAGAACAGGGGTTCTCTACAGGGCCAGGACTCGATAATCGTCATGGGTGCCTTCCAACTCAGCATATTTTATGATTCCATGGTTCTATGAAGTGTCTTTCTCTCAAGTCTTACCTATCTTCCATATTTTAAAGAGACCAACAAGCTAAATGCCTGCTTGTGAAAAAACTGATCAATATTACAGAATTCAAAATACCATGCAGCAACTGAAAACAAACTACAAATCGAGTTAAAACGTACACTGCGTAAGGTTTTATTAAGAAACTGCAATTCTCTGAGTAGCCTCAATGGCTCTTGTATCCCTGTAACATGAAAAAAAAAGAAGAAAAATATATGTCTAACAACTGAACTCTAAAATGTGATTTTCTTTTAAGAGCTGCCAACAATTTCAAGTTCCTAGAGAAAAAAAGGACAGGAAAGTTAATTTGGAGAAGTTTGAAAAATCTGGTTCTTCTTTCTCCCTCTTATACCAAATAAATGCTCGCAATATTTAAATAAATCTAGCTTATTTTAAGTGCTCTAGTAGAGTCCCAGGGAAGCATGGGGAGTGTGAAGGGGGGAGGCAGGAAGACTCAACAAAATAAGAAATCTGTAGAAAAGCTACTGTATTAATTCCAAAAATTCTTATTCTACTTCATCTATATTGGAAAGACTTCGTCTCTTTAGTTTGTTTTAACACAACAATCATCTAGAGACTTATTCTGTACTTCGAAAATCTGAATGTTCAAGAATTCAATTTACTGGAGTTGGGAATCTGAGTTTATAAAGCCACAGCTTGCTATAGTTTGTAAGCTCATGTCCAAAGAAACAAACTCTTTGGGAAAAGAAATAAATGCTTTTTTTTTTTTCCTCACCCAGGGAATATACTGCAAATAAAACGTTCCCTTCTCTAATTCAGAAAGTAGAAGTACTAACGATTTCTCAAGTTCAGCTGCTGTGGTTCCAGTGGAAAAACATTTTACTGCATGTATGGATTAGCACATGTTTAAGAAATAGAGCCAAGCTAGGAAGAAACCAATTATTTTAAGCTTAATGCTAATATAAAGTGGGTAGAGACACTAAAACATTACCACACATATCAGTTAAAACAATTTATTAAAATATTCCTCAATAGTTATACAAAATATATTTCAACTTTTCCTGAGGAAAAAACAGAACAACTGATTAAAAAAAGTTCTATTAGTTGGTAGTTAAAAATATCAACCAAACATTTATAATTTTCTCATCATCCAAATTCTGTTTATTCTTGGTCTGTGCACACACAGTAAATTCTTTAAAAAATAATAACAATACAGAAACATCTTCCTGAGAGTATGTAATAAAACACCCCCTGATTCAGCATCAGGAAGCAGTAACTTTACACATATTATTTATTCCACATTTGTCTTCAATAGTACGCCACATTCACACAGAGGTACTTATTCATCTTCATCACTGCCTCTCCTATTTTGGAAATTCAATGTTCTTTGGCCTCGTTCAGGGTCTTGCAAGCAGAGGATTCGAATATGTGGACTCGTAGGCAGAAAACTAAAAATAAAGTATGCATCATTTAAACAGTGTTTCTTCTCCACAAATTTTAGTATTTCCACTTGATTCTCTCCACTACGTATTTTCCTTTAAATAACTCCATCTTTTTTTCCTCGACAGCCTTAAAAACCGGTAACATGGGGTGAAGTTCAGGCTTCACTAAACTGATACTGGACCCAGACTTCAATAGAAGCTTAAGGTAAAGGCAAGGATTGATTCCTATCATGTGTTTTCTAACAATTAGACCACCTTAATTTCAGAACAGGCACTTGTGCAAATTTTATAAAAACCTGGATAGAATATGGCTTTTACTTGCCTTACAGATCCTAAGTGGCAGCCACTCCATAAATGTGCAACCACATCGTACTAAGAATGGGCAAAGTTACTAAATACAGATTTACACAGGTTTTTCTAGGGATTATCCTGAATTATTTTTTCCTGAAGGTGCCTCCAACACTTTTGTTAAATTTGATGATTGTTGAAGGTGCAACATGTAACAAAGTAACAAAAGGAAACTCCATGGGAATTGCTGAACTTTTAAACAGAAAATTCCTGTATGTTTATTAAGTTTCAGAAAATCTCCACAAAAGCATTTCCACTGAAATAACAAATACTACTACTCTACCTTTTATATACTTTAGTGAGGGGAGGCAACTAAAAATAAATCAACTTCATTTTGAAGACTGCTTAATTATCCTCTTGGGGCTTCACTGGTTGCATTGGGTCAAGAGGGAGGAGTTGGCAGCTCATGGTTAGACTGACTGTACCCCTAAGCTGGGCATGGCTTTAGCAGGGACTTATATGGTGGTTTTGAAAGAATTTTGAACACCAGATCAAAAATTCAAAACACAGTGGGAGTTATGACTCTCTAGATCGGCAATATTAAAACTCATAAAATAAAATAAACTCAAGCGATAAACACCTTGAAAGCATTGCAGCATTAGGAGAAAAAATGGCAAGTCTTCTGTTAGTCTGGGGAGGGGAGAGGGACATACAGGGCTCTGAACTACAAGGAGCATGCTTGACAAAATAAAACATTTCAGAAAGTTGTTTTATTTCAGATAAACTGACTGAAGTCCCACTGAATTACCACACTAACACTTATCATCTAAAGATGAGTAAAACAACTACTGAATTCCGAGAACCAACAGCAGTGAACTGCCTAAATGTTGACGTTCTACTGCTAAAAACAGCAGAATTTCTTTCTCCACGTATTTGATTTTTTCAAGTTACACTTCTTGCAAGAGAACTTAAATCATTCCTTGAAATTCTTGTGCCACAAAACAAAACACAACAGCATTACCTGATGCTTTGGGGGGTGAACAAAATGAACTGTCGATACTGCTGAAAATTCGCCCTCTCAAGAATCATATCGATGGCAATTCTTCTGTTAACCATGTCCTAAAGATAAAAGACTTATCAGGTAGTGATACTGACCACAATAAACAGGATTCTAGAAAAACCTACTGGAATTAATTCCTACGCACTAAAGGCTGGCTGAAGAAAAGTCTAATAACAAAGTTGGAGAGACATTGAGGTTAAACTCTAAAAAATGCAGATTATAGTCAAGGAAATTCTTAAATTGTACTTTTTAGTGTACATGAACAATGTAAAGCTTCTATCACAATAATCACACACTCCTACTCAATGTTTTTCTATCAGCTTGGTTGCACATGTACTACTTTTTTGATATGCTGAGATCAACTGTATTTTAGTAGAATTACGTTTTCTGTAAAATCCTGCCTCAAGAAAAATCACCGGAAAGGCTTTAAGGGCTGCATGATATTATGGAGCCTGTTTTTATTAGGATTATTACGGTTATGATCATATATTTTGAACACAACCTTACGCATTAGGCTTACTGAAAAGAGATGTGCAACGTGAAGCTCTTTTTAGCAGGGACTAACAAAGCTCTGCTGCTGTAACTGTTCCACAGGAAATGAGATATCTCCCTTCCAAACACGCTGTGGAGTCCTCGTGTGGTAGGACTCCGGGACTACACCAGGAGTTAACTACAGACACAGCAGCGGAAAGACAATTTGTGTGGAATTATTTACGGACCAGATGACGTGGAAGTTCTTTGCAATGCCTATCCACCCATTTCTAGATAGATGGATAAACTTCTGCACAAGTAACTTTGGAAAGAGGACCTAAGATTTGTAAGTTGGGTGAAAAATGGCTGCTTCACCACCTTAGATGTGTACTTTCTTTTTGGAAATTCTTTACATATTACCTTTTTTCCCCTATAGATCTGATTCCCAGTAAATAAGTGACTGACACTGAAGGCAAAATTAAATAATGCAGTATTAACTCCTTGTCTCACAGAGGTCATTATTTTCTCAAACTATACCACCCTGCATATTAATAAGGAGCAAATAAATGGTAGGAAATAAAAAATAAGTTTAAAAATTGATTAATGGCTTAACCAGGGAAGCTGTACACAAAAATATGATTTATCAGTTTTAGCTGACATTAGTATTTATAGCTCATTATTCTGCCTTTCAGCATCCTGGAAAAGATGCTATTAGGTGAAGTATAAAATATTAGGTGAAGTATAAAATGAGTTTCTGAGTAGCAACAGTGAACTCAATTGCTACATTTGCTCTTAAAAACCCCACACTGCCCTCAAACTTGGCAGACACCAAAGCACATGCCAAGCCCAGAACAGCACAGCAAAACGCAGGGGCAGCCTGTGACAAACACAGTAATAGCTGATTTATGATTTTTTTAATGCTGAACAAAAGGCTTGAGCATATAAATTAACAGAAGTGCTCCTATCTCTGGATACCAACTTGAGAGACAAAATAAGCTTCGAAAGTCACTAAACAAAGTGAACAAGATCCCAAAAATTTTGTTGTTGGGGGATCTGGATATTGGTTTGGGGGTTCTGTTTTATTTACAGTAACTAAGATGGTTTTCAATCTAACTAAATACAAGCAATAATCTAACTATTTCACTAATACAGAGTGGCAGATGTAGTTTAAATTCAAACTGTACCATGTAGACATCAAATTCGTCCAAGCATCTGAAAGGAGAGTCGGTAATGGTCCATAAAGTAAGAATGTAACAAACTGTGGAGAAGGTACGTTCACCTCCTGATAAGGACTTCAAATCAGTAAGGGAAGCTTTGTCTTCCTGTCCAGACTGAACCTTGAAATAAAAATATTGGAGCGATTTTTAAAGCTGAGGCAGAGACTTACTAACAGAGCAGTTATTATAATATTATCATAATATAGAAAAATCATAATTTTCACAGCAAGCACATTATATGTGAATAGAGATCACCTGAGAACGATTTTCTGCACTTCACTGCCACTGCCATTCTGGAAGGGGATTTCTAGGATCACTGCAACTCCCTCTGTCACAGTGAAACACAGACTGAATGACTCTGCTCGTGTTTTCTTACTCAATTCTCTATTTTTGATAGCTGTTAAACAATGTTTCGTAAATGTCAACCAGTGCAGTTACATTACAGTAAAATCCAACATTTACCAGGTGCGACAGCAAAGGAGGCAACAGATGTAGAGCAGAATTTGAAAGGTGGAAGGGTTTCTCTACTGAACAGCCCTTTGGTTCCATTGACTATAACGACATCTTGTGGCATTCCCTCTGTAAGAGGAAACTTAGGAATTTCTTACCCTGCTAATTGCATTTCCTTTAACAAATCAAGTGGGAAAAGAAGAATTCCTTTGGAGTGGGATCTTTTAGGGGAGGGGGATTTCTTTCTTTTTGCAATTTACCTTCCTTGACTAAACACAGATCTATTGTGTGAGAAGCACAGGAAACCAGCTATTAAAAAATACATTCTGATAAAGTCAGGTAATGACTTGGTATTTTATGGACTGAGTTTATCAGATACATGTGCTTAATTAGCACTGCAACAACACTTACTTACCTTGTCACTAGACATTAATTCCTCAAACTGAAGTCTCCCACAGAAACAAAAGTAAATAAACCCATTAATTTTTGGGATGTATGTTAAAAGATACACAGAAGAAACCGTAATATTGAAGCCTTAAGGCATTGAAAGTTGTTTAAATAACAACTGTGTGTTTGTACAGTCACATAAATAGTGGTGAACTTCCTATCAATGAAACAAGAATTAATTATTTTGAAAAATTGATTAGGATGACTCCCTACTGAATTCTTATCCCTGGCATGAAACAACAATCCAAATTGATTCCCTGTAATTTAGCAACCTGCCCATTTAAGATGGAAATGCTTTTTGTTCTCTCTTGTTTTCAACAACAACCTACTATTTCATGTATCACACTTTGGAGAGGGAAGAACAATTTATTCTATCACTTGCAATGCACGTTCTAGCACCTGAGACTAAAAAAATAATATTTGATTACAATTATGATAACTAAAGTCATATAAAATAACTTACTGTCATGGAAAGTGTTTCATTCTTGTGATCAAAGTGTATTTTTCCAGAGTAACCTCGAACATCTAATAACCTCTTAAAGTTGAGGTTGCATTCCATAGAAACGTGCCTTAAATCAAGCAAACAAACATTTAGTCTGCAAGTTTTAAAATACGTGAAAAAGTGAAAACAAATTTTTATCAACAGTTTCACATTTATATCGTGACCCTCAACACCTCATCCAGTCTACCCTTAAACACCTCCAGGGACGGCGATTCAACCATCTCCGTGGGCAACGCGCTCCAATGTTGGATCACTCTTTCAGTCAAAAACTTTCTCCTAATGTCATGTCTAAACCTCCCTTGCTGGAGCTTAAGACCATGACCTCTTGTTCTATCTCAGATGTCAGTTCATCTGAAACCTGAAATCACACTAAAATTAACTCACCTCAAAAAAAGCCAATACACCTTGAGCCTCTCTGTCATTATTCCTTCCAGAACCTTAACAAATTTCTTCAGATTCTTAACTTTACTCCTTGTATCCTCGTATTGTTCCTTTGCATCATGGCATTGCCTGTTTTGATTAACAGAAAGTTTAGGATCAACATGCATTACATGAAAACTGAGCTATTGTTGTAAATGCTGAAAATCATTTTTGTGATCAAAATATTCAAATGAAAACATTTTTGCCAGGATTTATGTCAAAGCTAAAAGCATTCGATGAGTCAAATAAGACACTGGTAACATATGAAAAGTGGTGAAAAATTTAGCCTTATTTCTATTTTTAATTCTTTTGACACTAAACTCTTGCACCGAGGAGAATGAACGACTGGGCTCCCCATGCCCAAGAATATCTGAGAGGAATACTTCCTTGCAATACATTGCATCCAAACCTGAAGTAATTGCTAAACTTGTGCATGAATTATTCAAACTCGAAGTATTCTTAATACTCAGTGCATCACAGAGCAATGGTGAGTTATATTCACGCAGTTATAACTGGGATACTCCTAAACACCAAGAGGGTATCTGATTACTATTAGCATCATATATATAGTACAGATGCTGCTCAAAATCACTGGAGGGTCTTTCAGGACTCCCAAACCTGTTCAGTAAACCTGGTTGGCTGAGAATCACTACAACACCTTTCCATACCATCGTGCACAGCTCATGTACTAAAAACACACGGAAAACCACAGTGAGTCAATAAGAAAACTCCTCTTTCCCCTCTCCTTTCCATCTCACCCGACCTACTTGAGACAGAAAAGATGACTTACTGTATTATTTCTTCTCTGTTTCCATGGTGACTGGTTTCTGATCTGATCCTCTCTCTCAAGCGATTCATTTCTGCATCAAGACTCTTCACAGTCCTGCTGACCTTGATGCGCTCCGGGTAGATTTGCCTGGCTTGTGCCATTTTTTCCTAAAGTAATGTTTGAGCCTCAATTAATTGATTCACTTTAGTCTTCACAAGGAATATTTTATGCTACAGAAATACCAGGTGTCCAAGCAAGAACAATGGTTTTGTGTTGTTCTTTGTTTATCCAGCACAGCAGACCCAGTTAACAATTTCACTATGTAGTGACATTATTTCAGTTATTATTATTTCAGTTATTATTTCAGTTATTTCAGTGCCAAGAGCTGTTTCCACCTGAGATTTTTAATATGAACACTTATTATTTAGTTAATAGAGATAAATAAGGAACCCAAATCACCATTATTAAATAGGACAGCTGTCCAAAAGTCTTTGTGGATGTGATTTCAGAGCTAGTTAATGAAGCTTAGATAAGTCTTCAAAAGACCAGAGATGGGATAGGAAAAACCTAGCACCCAGGAAAGCAGAACAAAGTTATTCAATTTAACTTAAAACACAAATTTTAAGTCATTTTTATCTTCTCACTGCAAAAGACACAAGAAAACCCTAGATGGATAAGCCCTAACTTACCTGTCAAGACAGAAACAGGCCAGAAGAAAAGGGGCTTCAATCCACTTACACAAAAATTACTTTTCCTTGATTTAGTCAACTTAGGATGTAACTGAGAGAACACTCAGTATAGCTGGTCTGTATATTTATGTATATGTATATATACGTATATATATGGTCTGTATGTTATACAAGAGGGATGATTTATTATTAAATATTAGAAGGATCATGACCATCTGACTTCAATAAAGGAAAAAAAAAACCCAAAACACATACCTCTAACTCCTTTTCTTTGGCAGCCAGTAACTCTTTGTGCTTTCTGATGTAAGCCAAGCGTTCTCTGTGTTTTTCTTCATAGTACTGCAACTGGCGTTTACTCTTTTCCATTTCTGACTCAGCCTGGTTTAATTCGTCCTGTTTGGAACAAAATCACAAGGTGAACTGTTTGGGGTAGGTTCCTGAGAATCTCTCCACGTTTACTTGTCTCACCAGAGGTTGGTTTTAACACGGTCTTAATTTATTTTTCTTTCAGTAAAACTATTCCTTTCTAAAGTCCAGGAGCTTTAACAGCATCTTCCCAGAGAGTCTGTACTCATTTCAGACAAGGACATAATAAATGCAGGCAATGATTTCAGGAATCGTATCTTGAGGTTATGTTTTAGTATTTGGAAAAAAGATTGATTTAAAACTCTTACAGGAATTTTAGAGCTGCCCTCTATTGTGTTCAGTACTCTAAATAACAACCAATATTCTGAATAAATCTATTCTCTTTCCTTACACAGTGATTCTTTTAAAATAGTTCACTACCCCTAGAATTTCAATATTAAGGTACATTAGAACGTATTTTTTCAGTTGCTTTCCTGACCTGTTTCCTTCCTCTTGCTTTTTTAATTTGGGTTGACTACATAGCAATACACTGTTTAGGTGAGACATGTAAGGGATTTCTATAGTGATCTTTCTAGGTGTTCCTTAATTTCATCCTTCTCCAAGATTACACTACTGTAAGCATGCTGGACTCTAATTTCTCTTCTCTGTTTTCAAACTATTAGTTCTTCTTGCCAGTATCAAATTTTGCATGTCACCACTCTGCTATTTCTTGTTATTTCTCTGCCCTTTCCAGGTGCCTTGGGTAGCCTTGAATAATTCAAACTATGTACTGTCATTATGCAACTTCATAAAACGACAACAACTTCATGGAGAACTCAGATGCTCTTTTGAGAAATGAACAGTCATGAATATTCTTAGCCAAGGCTTCTTAGGGGCCAAAACAAGAAATGTGATGCACCAAAAAAGAAAGTCAAGGAAACCATTTTTCCTACACTTAGCAACCAGCATCACCTTTAAAATATGGCCACACTTATTTCTCCACATGCTCTAGATGGAATGCTCCATTTCCATTTCATAGGCAGACTTCAAATGTACCAGGAAGCAGCATGTCCTTTTCTCCTGCCTCACCTCTTAATCTCATTCTCCTTGCCACACATACTGAACAAATCAAAAATACAACATGAAATTACTGCTACCTTAATGGGGCCAGCGACTTCTTCTACTTGGTGAATTTTTTCTTTCATTTCTTTTAATTTTTTTTCAGCTTCCTGGAGAATATCTTTCAGTTCTTCCATTTTTCTGCTTTGCAGTTGCATGTCTTGTTTCACAGATTGCATCTTACCCTTGTTTTCTTCAGCTTCATCTTCCTGTCAAAATGTATTAACATGAAGGATAATAAAAGGAGACATACATTTGTAATCTACTGAACCAGATTTTTATTATACTGTCACTACCAGGGTACAATATTACATGAAGTACTCTGCAACTCTAATTAGCTGCATAAGACTATTACCAGAAATCAACTCTAAAAATGGTGTTGAACAAGCAAGTGTTCGGTAATTTTTAAATAGGGAAATATTCTCCTATCAAAAGGTAATAAAATTATTTTCCGCCTTATCAAATAATAGACTTCTTTTAAAAAGTCAACAGAACTATTACCTGGAAAAGAGAAACTCTGTAAGAACTTACAGAATCTCTACTGATCCCTTACTTTTTGAATAAATTTTGAAATCTTTACATACATGCCTACGAGTGCATACATACTGAAAGACTATTGGCAAAGTGTGTCAACACTAGATGTGATTAAAGAAAAAAAAAACACAACCTGGGTAATTCAGACTCTTTTTTGATCCCAGATAAAAGGGCAAAGAGAAAGACCAGACAAAAAAAGAAAAAAGCATTTCTTAAAATCACCAAAAATACCTAAAATCATTCCATTTACAGAAATGTTTACAATTATGCCAAGTGTTATTCTTGAGTATTCACCCAACTTTATTTCAAACACTGCCAACATTAAAAGACATCATTTCATATGCTGATTAGACATAACTTGATAATTATTCTTACTAATATATGGATGTCCACTGACTGGTGTTCTTCTGCATTTTCAAGGTCTGCTATTTCTGCGTTTGTTGTTCTTATTTTCATCTGAAAAAAACCCAAACATATTCTTAACTAAAGAGAAAAGTTCATAATAGTTCATTCATGTCATCACAGCAAAGAAATTCAATTTTTTTAGTTTCGTTAGAAACTAATAAAAGACAACTGTTCACATCTACCTATGGAATTCATTTTCATATGCTATAACTTGTTCTGAAAGTCATGTGCACTTTAAATCATTACATTTTATTTCCACTCATTTTTTTCCCCTATATTCATCTTCAGCATTTCAGTCCATACGCCAGCTCATTTGCTGCTTCTTATTTGTAATTTACAGAATATAACCTTATATTCTGTATATATATAGATCAGCTTACACTGCCTACCTGGAGCACCACAAATACATATCACAGAATCACAGATCATGCTGAGTTGCATGAGACCCATAAAGATGGGTCCTTGAGGATATTAGGAGTCCAACCCTTAGCCCTGCTCAGGGTCATCCCCAAGAGTCACACCATGTGCCTGAGAGTATCATTGAAACACTTCTTGAACTCTGTCAGGCTTGGTGCTGTGACCACTTCCCTGGGGAGCCTGTTCAAGTGCAAAATGTCCTACCTTAGGAGAACACAGAAAGGAGCCTAACACTTGTAAAATGGTTTATAAAGAAATTAATTAAACTTAAGAAAACTTAAAGGTGAAATATCCAGCATATCAAAATGGGTTAAGAATATATACAAAGAGCATGACAATAACTGAGATTCTGGAAATGAAGAGGCAAGCCTCAACAGAGATACAGTCAACCCTCTCTACTTCGTGGTTCCCCGTTTGCGGATTCACTTCTTTGTGATACGTTTTTTCCGCGATTGAGGAGGTCCGTTTCGCGGGGAATTCGCACCTGCGCGAACTGACACTCATGAATATTCAAAGTAGGCCGTTATGAATATTCAAATAACTCCTGCCATCCCTTTGCACTGCATGTGCAGGGGAGTGTGGTGGGCGAGGCAAATTTGCATATTAATGAAGGGCTTCGCAGGCAGAGGACCAGACATACAGTACCATGAAAAAAAGAGGGTCGACTGTAAAGGAGGAAGGAGCATATGATGCAAGTGTCTTTTCCATGCATTATTAGTGTCAAAAAGGCAAGAGAAATTGGTGAGATTTAGCACAAGAGGGGAGAAAAGTATCAAATAGAAACATTAGCACGTGCTAGGATTGATGTGGTCTCTATCATTCTGCTCTAAATTACAATAGCATACTACAAAATTTTTAAAAAAGGAGAGCAAAGAACACAAGTAAGGATAAACATTAACAACTACCACTCACTCGGATTGCAGAAGTCAAAATGCAACAGGGAAAGACTGACAAGTTTCTAAAAACTAACACTGTACCTATTTTTACCTGCAGTTCTTTTTGGTGTCGTCGATGACCATAAATATGATCTTCGTTTTGCCTAATCTCATTTTCAATGGAATATAAGCGTTGCTGAGATGCTGTCAACTGTGCCCTTTTGTTTTCAATTTCTTTATCCAAGTGACTTTATAAACAAAGTGATATTGAGATATTACATATTACACAAATATTATTTATTACACACACACACAGAAACGCACCAATAAAAATTACACACATGGTAAGACAAATGGTAAAAGTGCACTCCTTTAACCTACATCATTCCCCCTTAGCAAAACTGGGTTTAATTCCCAGTGGGTTTAAAAAAACCATCACAGACAGTTAGGATAACCTTTGAGTCAAGTTCATTATACACCGACATGAACAAAGTACAGTTAACAGACATATTTAAAACTTTTGAGTTTATAGAAATAAATTTTACCATTCAATTCAGTCCATACTATCAGCTACTAATACTCAAAATATTTACCTGTATGTCTCTAATTTAATCTGAACCTCAAAATAAAATGATCTATTGCAATCAATTTGCTTATTGATGGCTCAAGTTTGTAATTTTTGAAGTACATTTCACTTTTTTAACTACCATTTTATCAATGAGAGAAAAAAAGCCCAAAAATACTAAAGATGAGGGAATTCCCAGAGATACTTAACGTGAATAAAGTCAAAAGCCTGAGAAAGCACAGATGCAAAGTTTGAAACCAGTAATAGGACGTGTGCTAACTTTGGTTTGAATGATCAGGTTTTCCTTGCAGTAAACTATGACATGACTGTTCAAGTACCAGATTATTAAAGAAACAGCTTTGACTCCATACTCTTTTTCTCCAAGGTACCTAGATTTCCTGGAGCACCCAGCACAATAAATCCTTACTTGCTGGGCAAGATCTACATGCCACAAGCTGAAAAATAACTAGACACAATACAGGTTTGCACCCATGACCAAAAGGTACTAAAACAAAGAGATTTTCTAGAATTCACAGAACGGAAGCGTAAATATCAGAAAGGAAATGGAGAGACATGCAAACAGTCAAGTAAGCAATTCCATTATTCGAGACAAGAGGTGCACTTTTTACAAACACATTACAGAATGCTAACCTTATTTCTGCTTCAATATCTTGACTTAGGAACTTGGGTCTGTTATAACTGGAAGAGTAATATCGCCTTTCAAATACGTGATCACCTTCAGCAGTGAAAGCTTCCCTACAGTTTACCGGGGGCCGATTGAACTGCATCACCTCCCGAGCTCTGCGGTTGCTCTAGAAAACACAATCGTCTTGTCATACCAAAAGGAAAGCAACAACTATTAAAGATAACAATTTAAACGCTGTCTTGATGTCCTCACCCACAAATAATTCAATTCAATTCCTAATGAAATAAAAAATACAGTAATGGAAGGATGCAGAAAAAGATCTATAATGTCAAGCATCTGCTTTTCTTAGTGGAACAAGACATTTATGTTCTCAAGAACACACCAAGTTTTGCTGCTCATTTATTTTACTCTATTACAAACTTATCTGCATTGTAAATTCTGTAGTCTAATGATTTCTTCTAATTGACCATGGGGAAAAAAACCAAAACACTAATCAAAAGGTTACCAAGCATTCTGAAGTGTCAAGTTTTTTCACACAATATCTTTTTTCAGATTCAGTTGAAATAGTTTAGATAGTGCTCAAAGACAGCGACAGCACCATTATGAAAATCAGTGGTTAGGTAAGGCAGAGGGGAAAGAACATTCCTCCCATGAGAAAAGCCCAGAAAGTTCAGCTGCTACATATCCCATTCAGTGACAGCTCTGCACTCGACAGAGCAGGAGCTGCCTCTTTTCCAGCAGGAATGTCAGAGGCCAAACCAGGACAAGAGATTTTGGAAAAAAATAAAAATCCACAATAAGTAAGCATCATTAGTTCTGCTTGCTTAGAGAATACTCTGCCCTCTCTAAATAAAAACATGAACATCTTATTTTTATCTTTGAACATTTTAGCTGTAATCTTATCTGCAAGTGCTGGTATCTTCAGTAGAAAAAGAAAATGAAAAATCAATTAAGATCAGAAATCATACAGGGTCAGAAAACAGTTCATTAATGTGTTTTCATGGTGACCTAAAAATAGTTTTTACCAAAATAATATGCAACCTTAATTCACAGCCTATCACAAAGCTAGTCACATCATTCAAATCTTATTTAATAACCAATTACTGCCCCTTTTTAAACCAGGCACTACATTACAGAAACTACCAGTGAAGGAGCCATACACTCCACACAGAGAAAACACATTTCTTTAAAGACCAAGAGGGAGCACAAAGCCTTACTTTAATCAGCAGGATTTTTTCTATACCCCTCACATCGATCAAACAATTGGCAACCATTGCATGATCTATTTCCAGTGCTGTCAGTACTGATGGGAATTCTGGATGATGAACAGCTCTGAAGAAAAGAAGAAAATCCACCATTCATAAAACTCACATGAGAATCTTGAAAAAAGGAAAAATCATAAATAGTTCTCTTCAACTAATAATTTCAACTATCAAGACTAAGCAACAAAATTCAAAAAATAACTTACCTCCTTCCAACATCATAAATTCTGTTCTGAAATTTAATTACAATTATTTGAGGTCTGTGTCCTTGTGGATAATGTTTTGACATCAGTAACTGAAGATATTTTTCATCCCTATGATTATCACAGCAAAATGCATGAACTAGGCCCTTTAAACAGGCTTCAACAGCCAAGATCAGTTCGGGATCTTTTGGATGAATGAAAGCACCTAAATAAATAAAAGAGACAAAGCATTAGGAGCTGTGTTTCATAACAAAACATTCAGTGGAGCATTTTTACCACTCAAGGCTCTTGTTTTCTAGTGTTGCAGGGTTTTTTTCTGCAACATAAAAAAACATTTCCATTATATCACCTGCCTTCAGAAGTACATTTATTTGCCTGTTCTTACTCTGCAGTAAATGCCGTGTCCTTTAGTATTTGGCCTTTAACATCCAGAATATGAAGCCTTTGCTCCCATTCACAGGCTGAAAAATAGCAGCCACTGTCAGAGATGGACAGAAAATAAACAAAAGCCATCTTTGCAAGAAAATCTCTGTTGGGTCTGAGTTCCTCCACACAAAACATCTCACCAGCTAGACCATGTCACTAAGCTCAAGTACACCAGGGGAGGTTTAGACTGGATGTCAGGAAGAGTTTTTTCCCAGAGAGAGTGATCCCTCAGTGGAATGGTCTGCCCAGGGAGGTGGTGGAGTCGCCATCCCTGGAGGTGTTTAAGGTCAGACTGGATGAGGAGCTCAGTGACATGGTCTAGACAATGGGAGGCTTGGATGGATGGAGCGTGGTGCCCGTGGTTCCACACTTGTGGGTCTGATCCCTGGGTGGGCATTCGCTTGGGAGCTGGACTCAGCGATCCTGTGGGTCCCTTCCAACTCAGAATAACCTCTGAACTTGTGAACCTCAACAAAAACAGCTGGGAAGTGAAGAAAACCAGTAGATGATAACGAGTTCATGACAGAAGCAAAGGATAACCTACCAGGACAATTATTTTAGTCCAGGAAGTACCGAAGAAAAAAGAATATATCTAAAGCTCCTTAGAGAACAAACAGTTTTCTTGAAAGTCCGCAGTTTCCATCAGCAGTCACACAAGAAATGCCATGAGAGTGAATGTGTCTTTTTCAGCAGTTATTCTTACCTATAGGTCCCAGGGGTTTTTCTTTAAAGCACCCTTGCCTATAGGCTGCTTCAACTGCTTCAAGAAATGCTGGTATATATTGTCCAAATCTTTTCAAAGTGTTTGTTTTACTGTCTTTCAGCTCTCTCAGCTGTTTCTGATTGGCATCCAGTGCTTGCTGCGCATCGCTCTTTTCTCTCCTAGAATAAAAGGGGTTTTTTTCAGTAGTTATAGAGTCTTAATTTGACTAAAATAATTACAAAGCCTTGTTTTTCAATTATGAATAACAGAGATGTCAGTAGTTCAATGTACAGCTACATACACACATGGAGCATTTTTATAGTTTCATGAAACAGGAGGCAAAATAGCAACAGAGAAAATTACCACTTTGCAACGGTTTTTACAGGACTTTTTTATTTCTATTTATTTTATTTCTAATTATATGTTTCAATTTCAGATCTTCAACAGAACACAAAGTAAGTGCTGGTTGTAATAATTGATAAAAGACATTTAAACTAATACACCAAGTGCAATAAACCAGCAATTCTCTCTCAGTAAACCATAATCCCCTCCAGTAATCATTGCTCAAGTTGAGGTTTCCAAATCAAAGCCAGAGTGCTTTGTTTTTCTTGCTTGAGTATGGGCTAAATTGGTATTTAAACCACTTACCTCAAAGCCTCTACGAAAATGGCTTAACTATAGATGCAATAATTACACTTAAGTGTATTTATTTTCTTATAATGTGCCACATCTCTTGTGACATCACATCAGGATTTACTAGTGTGTCTTAAACAACACAAAAAAATCTTAAATCATAGTCTGCCCATAGGATGATTAGAGAGTAAAATACAGACAGTGGAAAAAAGAAAGAAGAATATTAAATTGACAGCAGGGCATTATATCAGATTTTAAATTACTAAAAGCTTTCACCTTTAATGACAAAACAGTTTTCTTAATTTTCTGAAAGTTTTTAAATTAAGCCATGCAGTGCCAAAGAAAAAGTTTAGCATTTGCTAAGTTAAACAAGGAGGGAAAAAAAGAAAGAACCTGGAGTCTAATACCTCAGGGAACACAGGAACATAAGAAGGGATCTCTCTCTCTAACTTAGAACCAAGATAAAACAGTTACATTCAAAAAGCACAACTTACCTGAGCCTTGCATGTTCTTCCCTGCATTTATACACAGCCTGCTGAAACTGATCCACCTGCTGACCAATCATTATTTCTTCATCATGGAATGCCTTTAACTGTTCCCTTAAGTGCGCAATTTTCCTTTGCCTTTCCAATTTTTCAGGCTCTGAAACCTGATTAGTGCTAGAGAAGAACATACTTCAATATTTTAACAGCATACTTATGACTTACAAGTGACATGAACTTTACTACTTGTAGCAGGCAGAAGACTTATGCATCAGAAAGTTTCTGTGCATTTACAATATCTACAAAGCATAAATGTCAATTTACTTTTTTTTTAATTTATAATCATGTGTAACTCTACCTAGTTACATTCCTGTGGCATTTAGTTTAAGGCATATTTGTTTTCCAATACCATGGAACCTAGAAAGCGTCTATTATCACCAACAAAAACAAAAAAAAAAGCAGCTTTTTTGCTACCTAATTATCTCATGATAGTCACAATCTTGACATGCAAAGAAGCGGGATCAGAATTATTCAAATATTTAACTGGACCCTGCTAAGGATTAAATAAATATTTTCTACTACTGCAGATTTTCTCACTAATCAGAAGAGCTCACTTCTTTCCCACCTACACTTTTATAAATATACACCATAATCCCTGTATCTGTATTTACCTGCTTTTCAGTTCTTTGATTCGTTTACGCAGCTGTTCATCGTCTTTTCCCAGACGTTTTAACTCCGTTTTGAAACGGTTATAAACTACCTAGGAAGGAAATAGGATACAGCAGTTTAAGAAACAGAAGAAAGAAATCATTTCAGAAAGAGCTACAGTTTTGAGTAAATAAATACTGGCTTGCAGACAAATATAACCTGAGCTTCAATTAAATCTATTTATTTTTACTGAAGATCAACACCAATTAACACCTGTGAAAAACTATAAACCCCATGAGCCCAAAACAGAAACTACTCGCCAGTCAGGCAGGAAACTGAACTCATTTTGAACTGCACTATGGATTTAGGAAGCCAAGACACAGATGGAGAAGCACAGAAGGGTAGAGCATGGTTAAGATTAAAGCTTTAAATCAGTAAGAATTTTGAAAGGCCTTCGTGCCTACCTCGATTTCATTGACTGCTTTTCTTTTTGCCTGCACTTCAGCCTTCAAAGAGATACACTGAGGATGAAGGGCTTGGGCTTCTTCACTTACTGCCACTAATTTGTCTTGTATTGCTTTGCAGGTTTTTTCTGCTTCATTCACTTTTACCTTTGGTGAAAAAAAAAGAAAATGATACAAAAGTAGTAATGGAGAGAAATTTGTCATTGCCACAATGGATACGATAAGATAAAAATTAAGAAATGGACATTCTCAGGAAACGACCAGACTACCAAATTCGTGAAGTAAACAGAACCCTTTTTTCTGTCTCACTGTTTGCTCAAACACAGGACTCAAATACCGTGATACAAAAGATATTAAACCAGTATCAGGACAATGTTCTTTCAACACTACACAGACATGTTCTCTATGAAGCAAAAAAGCCTCCATTATAAAACAAATATTTAAAAAACCACAACACACACACACACACCCACCTCCCCCCTTCCCCCATTTCTTAGAAAAAGTAAAATGAGTGCTAAAAAAGAAAGGTTGCAAAAGAGTTTTAATAGACTGAAAAGTTTTAGGGCTGTCGGACCTGGAGAAGAGAAGGTTGTGTGGAGACCTCCTAACACCCTTCCACTATCTGGAGAGGGACAACAAGGAAGTCACCAGGGGACTCTTCATTGTCTGTGGTGACAGGACAGTAAGTAATGGGTTCAAACTGAAAGAAGGGAAATCTAAGTTACATATATGGAATAAATTCTTTTCCATGAGGGTGGTGAGGCCCTGGAACAGGTTGCTCAGAGCTGTCGATTCCCCATCCCTGGAAGTGTTCAGTGCCAGGTTGGATGGGGCATTGAAGAACCAAGTTTAGTGGAAGGTGTGCCTGCTCATGGCAGAGGAGTTGGAACTAGATGATCTTTAAGGTCCAACCCAAACCATTGTATGATACTATAATCCTGTGATTCTAAATTCAGAATAACGATGCCTAGTGTTTCTCTGTAAAAAATACATTTCATATGTAAATTTGAATGTCTGATCAAATTATTCTTCCTTGCTACCTACAGAAGTCTTCAGAAGTCAAAGACTTCCAGAGGTCTCCTGAAATCGCGATCTTTGCTACAGGCAACGATACCCAAGTAAACCTGCATGACAGATCCGAGTCAGGGAGGGACTAAAACCAGAGTGACATGTGGTATAAACCATTTATGTACCTGCCATTGTTCTAACTTCTGAGTGAACTCTGTATTTGCTTCTTCAGCTTTGATGCCTTCTTTGATTGGTTCTATTACTTTCTCCATCTCACTCACCTAAAGAGAAGCTTGTATTAGCATGCATAAGAATGTCTGCAACAGACTGGGAATGAAATACATTTCATAGGAACAAACGTATTTTAGCAAGACATTTACCACTGCCCAGGCCATATGATGTTTCAAATCTTCCAGATGATTTCGCATGTCATTCACAAATGAAAGGCTTTTGAAAATTTCTTTTTTTTCTAAGTAAACCTGCTTAAGTTCTTCTAGGTGCTTAAAAAAAGAAAAGGAGAGGTTAAATCATGGGTGAAAAAAGCCGTGATGTAATATGAAACCTTGGAAATATTCATTTGAGGTTTTTTAAAATTTAACGTCAGTAAGACCTAATCAAACCAAAACTACGCATTTTAACTCCTACAGTTCTTTCAGTGCTCAGACCTGCGCTAATAACTACTTCACTTTTACATACCTCTCCTCCTTGTTCTATCTGAAGACGTGTATTTTCTTGAGTTTTCATAATACATGAATAATCTTCTTTCATCTGTTCCAGCTGAGTCGCCTTCATAAAAAACTGAAAAGGAATAAAGTGATGCAGATGTCAGATTCAGCACCTTATCTGAGTGAACTTTAAGTAATTATCACAGAAAGACCATTCATCTCATACTCTCTGCATGCTGAATGACACCCAAAGTCAAGTAACTGGTGAGGTTGTGGTGGTACAATTTCTGCTCGTCTCTTGGGCCACACTGTGACATCAGAAATGCTCATGAGGCCTCGGCCTTGATGAACAGCAACTGGACTCAGCTACTCTTATGCTTATCAGAAACAGTGTCTGTTCCCAGGACACTGACACTCTGTGTTCAGTGTGTTCCCAAACACTCTCTGACGAGGCACTGTTTTTGACAAACAGCCTTGGAAACTTATTTTTCTTGCCTGAATAACAACCCAAGTGGAACAAGAGTTTTGCTAGAGAACTTTCAAAGCAAAGTTCCTGACCCAAATTGCAGCCAAGATGGAACGTTACTGTTTGAGGATTACTTTAGTTTTAGCTTCATTTATTACAGATTTTAGTCTGATTCTCCCTTGTGTGCTTCAACCATCCGGGCAAGTAGGAAAGTGAACCTTTCCATGTCGTGCTTTCACTTTAACATTAACCTGCTTTTGCTGATACACAGTCATGCCTCGGTGAATTGCGACTTCTTGATTGCGACCTCACTGGTTTGCGAGAAATTTTTCTCACAAATCTGCCTCAGAGATTCACGGAGCTTCCCAGCCAATGCATGTTCAGTGCCTCTGCTTCACCCAGGGGCGGCACCGATGCTCCCTGTGGGGCGGGACTGGCCCAGCCCTGTGGGGAGGGCACGCGGTGCCTCTCGTTCCTGTGGTGTTTGTGGTCCCACAGTGAACGTCCACCCAGGGATCAGGCCCACAGGCGTGGAACCACGGGCCCCACGCTCCATCCATCCAAGCCTCCCACCATCTAGACCATGTCACTGAGCTCCTCATCCAGTCTGACCTTAAACACCTCCAGGGATGGCGACTCCACCACCTCCCCGGGCAGACCACTCCAATGAGAGATCACTGTCTCTGGGAAAAAACTCTTCCTAACATCCACTCTAAACCTCCCCTGGCATAGCTTTAGGCCATGTCTTCTTGCTCTGGTGTCGTCAGCCTGAGAGAAGAGATTCACACTCACCCGACTATTTTTCTTACCTTATACTTGTCATTTCCACTTTTAGTCTGTAAAAACTGCTTACTCATCTCTTGGGTTAAAATGGACACAGGATTATCTACCTGCAAAAACAGATCACTTTCATTTTATTTTCAAGACAACACTTATCATGTAACTGCAAATCCGTGAAAGTGAGCAAACCATCTCCCTGTTCTCATGTACTGCAATTCAGTAATAAATTAGATTCAGAAATTAAGGTTTCTAATCCTCTTGCCTCTTTAAAAAAACCCCAAACATAAACAAAGTAAATGACAAACAGAAAATTTAAAAATTCCACTTCAACAAGTATAAAAAAGAATCACAGCAAGGACAACAACTAAGGAACTAGTTACAAGAGGATCACTTCTATAAAGACAGTGACTGTAAGTTCCATTTATTTAACAAGATCAGCATTAGAAATTTTGTCCATGTGAAATAATCAGCACAAAAAATCTCTCCAGATACAAAACAAACCTCTCTCATTTAAGGAAATGGAACAGTGTTTTTTAACGGAATATTTATAATACTGCATGCTGACATCTTAAATTGCACAGAATTTACCTGTATATTAAAGTGATCCAATATTCTTACGAGTTCCTCTTTCTTTGAAGAAACCAAGGTGCCTAATGGAAATAAAAAAGAAAAAATACCAATGGGTCTAAAGCAAAGAAACATACAATGCCACAGTCTTTTGCTCAATGTAGCAACGTAAAAAATTTGTCTTTTTGTAGCACAGATTTCATCCTAAATTAGAAACACTAATTGTTTGGGTACTTTTTTCCCCCATATATTTAGAATTGCACAGAAAGTCTTCTAATTCAAGTCCTTCTTCACCTCCTAAACCCTCTGTGACAGAATTTAAGTAAAGCATAAACCTCAAAAAGACCAAAAACTATGTTCCCCTCACCACATAAGCAGATTTTCATTAAAAAAAACCCATAATGTAGAACCTGACATACTAAATAATACGTATCAATAAACACATAATGCTTTTGACATTCTAAAATATTCTCAGATGGAGGAAAACACAAAAACGTGGTTGTCATCTTCATCATCATCATCATCTCTGAATGATTCTATGAAATGAGAAACGTCATCCTCCTCTAACAGCAAGGCATTTAAAGCAACGTTTCAAGAGCTTCTGAGACTGAGAACAAAGCAAACGACCACCAACCAGATTTGCTCTTCAGTTTGTAACTTCTGCTTCCATCCTGATGGACGCGCTGATTCACAATAATGGAGCTCCCGTACATTTCTGGTTTAAACGCGTCTCGACCTTGGTTTCGCAAAGTTATGGAAATATCTGCAGAACTAAAAAAAAAAACCCCAAAATTAATAAAATACCACTGGCATTCACTTCAAATCTAACAGAAAAAAATAATCTGAACGTTCTAATTTTAGGTTATACTATATAGGTCACAATCTATAGGTACCAACTGCAAGTCAGTCACAGTACCAGCCAGATCAACACATATTTGTTTGAGGCAAAAGAGCATCAGACACAAAGCCAGAAACACACACTGACTGTCTGCACCTTCTATGCTTCAGCAAACCCATGAGCCAAGAGATTTCCCTATCTGAGCGCCTCCATTGCAGATTCAAGTTGCTTTTTAGTTTTTCTCCTGTTTCCAAACTAGCTCCTGTAGAAAAGAGCTGCTTGGCTTCTACAGCCTAACCAAAGTAATCTATAGCAGAACGCTTAAGGCGTTCTTCTGGAAGAGATGAGATGTGGTTTCACTTCTCAATTCCCGTTTTCTGTCTCTAAAGAGAGTGCTGAACCATTAGCCAACAACAATTTTACTTTAAGCACCTCTGAAAGGAAAAGCCTGAGACTCCAACTTACTTATGGAAATGCAAACTCCCAAATCTTTATTTTTTTATTGATTCCCCTAAACGCGTTATCCTCCCCTGCTACAGCAGATACAAATCCACTTCCTGCATGCTTAAATATCGACCTGTAAGTCGAGGTCTTTATAATGTATTTTCATTCATCTCACCAGAAACACTGAAAAAATAACAATCTCCACTGGAAAACAATAACTGACTTTTTCCTAATGAACTCAATTATTCTGTAGGATATTCAATTACACAGTGCAAGCACCGCACGAGACATCACCATTAGCTAATTCAGTGCCCTAGTTTGGGCTAGGCCAGGCTTTTCTCACAGCTGCTGTAAGGGGGACAGGGTTGTAATTCTACGTCACCCACGTCACCACTGGGGGACATGGCTTCAGGTGGAAGAAAATGGGGAATACAATGTGGAACTGCTGCCAGTTTGCTCCTTTTTTTCAGGGAAACACGGGTGGCGAGTGGAGCAGTCGCGTGGCTCCAGTCCTATCGAGGGGTTTGTCTGTCCTTGTTTTTTGTTGCCATGGGCTTGGGGAGGGAATGAGGGTGTGGACAATTTGTCCACCATTGTTTTGGGGTTTTTTTTGATTGTCCTGGGCTTGGCATGGGGACACAGACACTTTCATCCACCGTTTTCTTCTTCGCCTGGAGAGTGGTGATGCTCGGGCTGTGGCGCAGTCACAGAGTCAGACTCCCTGAGCATTTTGATAACCTGTCTTTATTAGTATGGTTACTGTTTGGGTTTTTTATCTCATGGCTGCTTTTTTTCAGTAAATTGTTGTCTCAACCCATAATCTCTGCCTTTGTCTCTCACTGGAGCAGGTGGTGGGGAGGGGAGTGGCTGTTCAGAGTTGAATTTCCAGCTGGTTTTAAATCACAACATTCAGAAATAATCGGACAGCAGTGGTAAAATTTCTAACGTATTTTGTTTGTGGCTTTTTGGGGGGGGTTGTTTAAAAATGGACTCTTCAGTGTTATGCTTTTGACTCAAGCCAGGAGGATCCACTTAGAAGATGCAGAAAACTCATCAGCTAACCTGAATGACTAAACAACGTATGCAACTTCAAAACTAAAAATGTTCTACTTACGTCTCTCCATCTCGAATAAACATCCTTAACGAGGAACCCCTATTAGTTGCAGTGGCTTTTCCACCAAGTCCAACAATAAGACCAGTTAAAATAGAACTTTTTCCACCTGTAAGACAAGTATTGAACTTGTTTTAAAGAGAACTTCTTGGAACTTCTTCTCCAGTTCACCCATATTACAGATTTTAGTTTGACTGGTTGTACAGCAATCCCTCGAATATCGCAGGGGGTTGGTTCCAGTGTGTTAAAACAAATTTATTATATGCATTCATTATAATTCAGTAAGAGAAAGGAAAAAACTATTTCCGATCCTGGGTCCCAGAAAAGGCGGACAATAAATATACAAGTACATTTAGTTCAAATATAAATGTACAAATTTATTTCTCTATGAAAATATTTACATTCACATTATAGTTTGCAAAAATCTCCAAATCTAAGGCCTCTCTCAGATGCCTTGAACTACTGGGATAAACCTGTATTGCTCCTAAATTCAGAAGTGAATCCTTCTCCATGCCTAAAACACAGCTAAACATTATTTTTCAAATAAAAATTACATCTTCCAAATTATTAACAAGAATGCGCTTTGACAAAGAAAATATCCAAATAATACTTACTTCCATTGCTTCCAACAACAAAATTGAGATTTGATCCAAACTGAAAAGGCCCCAGATTCGAATGGCACATGAAGTTCTTTAACTGGATACTCTCAATTATCCCAACTTCACCCACAGTCTAAAGAATGAATAATTAAAACTTGAGTTATGTAGGCACTTTCACAGCACCACTGCCTCCCCGGCGGGGAATCAAACCCTGGTCTCCTGTGTGAGAGGTGGAGACACTCACCACTGTACTAAAGTTGATTTTACAATTCAACTGGTAACAGAAAAAGAGGAAAAAAAAATAACATTCCTCCTTGCAATTTTCATTTCCATCAAGATTTGAATTTCAAACACCAGATTTCATTTTAGACATTTAAAAGCATCAGCTATGCAAAGAAACCCACATGTATTGGGTGCCTCTTTCAGTAAATAATGAGTTTTCTAAATATTTGCTATGCTTTTACTAGAACCATACACAAAATATACCACAGTTCTATCAAAATCCATTTATTTGATTACTTGACAACTTCTATTCTCTGTAAAACCAAAATATTGTTATGACTATCATAAACAGATGACCCAAAAGAAATAAGGTAATAATGAACTCATGAAGCCTTCATTACAGAGAGTACTTCTAATTTCTTTTATATTTGTTCTACTGAAGCCTACACCCAAGACATTTATTTCAACAAGCACAGAACATTTTTGTATCGACCTTTTCTTAAACCTTCGCCTCAATGACTTTTTAAAACAACTTACCAACTGTGAAGAGGAATTACTGTCAGCTGGTGACATTAAATTTTCTTCTTCGTTCGACTCATCGCTGTGTTCATCTGTGTATTCTTGTCTCCGCCTTTTCTGGGACCCAGGATTGGAAATAGTTTTTTCCTTTCTCTTACCCATGAGTACTGAAAAATGAAAGGAATGAAATATTGCAGGTTTCATGTCTTCTAGGTGAAAATATTAGTACAGGTGACAGAACAGCCATACTACATTATTTACTTTGAGGCAAGGACTAATAAGATCATAGCAAACATTGCAACAAATACTTTTTGCAGAACTGAAATCTTGGTAATTTAAGCCCAAAGTTACTATGAAAGAGGGGCGTTACAACAAAAGAAACACAGTTTGATTATTAGGCTGGATTTGTTGATTCACAGTAAAATCAACCTTGATTATGTTTTCTTTGGTACATTTGACTCTGGAATATTTATTAGAATTGATTGTGGTGAGCAATGGAGTGGAAAATCAAGCTGTAAGAAGTACATAACTAACACAGTGTGATCAGCAGCATCAAAGCGTATTTATTTGAATAAAGTAAGCTGCAAAGACAAGAAGAAAACCTATTATCTCTGGCTGACAAAGAGCCAAGAAAATTAATATTAAGAACACACAGAAGTAGAATAAAGGAAAACTTAGATTCACAGCATTGTTCCTGTGGTGTTTCTTACACACGAGGCAGTGCCATGTGATCACAGACAAAATGCTGTTATTCTAATGAAGGATAACAATTCTCCCCTATATAGAGGATACAGGTATAAATTTTCTCTACAAATCAAATAACAACACACAGTCTTCCAGCACTAATAAGACTGGTTTGAAATGAATCTTGCAAAAGTAACAAACTGGGTGAGCGTTCGCTTGGGAGTTGGACTAGATGAGCCTTCCAACTCAGAATAACCTGTGATCTTTACTAAAATCATATAAAACTGAAAGAGGCATTAGGATTAGTCAAAAATCTCACGACCATACCCACAGTCTCAAAGCCCCATACAAAATATGGAAGTTGACACAGTTTGCCAAAGCAGAAGGTCCTGTTCACGCCAAAGCAATGCACAACCTTTCTATTTGTTAGTAAAGTCAACCACTGGTAATTGTCTAAAACTAATATTGACTAATATTAGTCTAAAGCTAATATTGACATCGGTTGCATAGTTTTCTGACATCAAAACATTTCTGAAATGGAGTGTGTTCTTGTGATGAGTTACCAGTGACTCCTGGCTGCTGCTCTGGTGCTGATTTATTCTAAAACCAGCGTGGTTCACCAACCTTCAAGCACACATCCTGCTATTTTGAAGTTGGACGTGACAGATAAGCTGGTAGCTGGCCTGTAAATTTCATTAGCAATCAATTACTTTACACTACCCAAGATTTTCTAACATAACCCTCCTTGGGGTGTACGTGGAGATTCCTCCCTTGGGTGGGGATGCCCCCCAAGGGTATTCCTCAAGGTTAAGCAAGAGATCTCCCCACGAGCACTGCTTCAGGTCATTTACATCCAACCTCTACTTAATAATTAGTTCTTTTTGCTAGTTTTAATATCATTGCTTCACTAAGTGCTTCAATATAGACCACTATCCTTTCTTATACTATACTACCAGTGCTTTTAGCATTTATATTGTGTACATTACACAATTTATATTGTGCAGTAAATAATTCTGATTAAGATATTCTGCCTGATCGTCTCTAACAATAAATGATTTCTCTTATATAAATATTCTCACATTGCCATCATCAAAACCTGTGGGACAGAAGCGGTTCAATCACACCTCTGTAATTCCTTAAATTCGAACAGTTAATCCAACCTGATTCAGTCACACCCAGACTCCTCTCTGAGAAGTTTAGGAAGCAAGGGAGTCCCTTCTGCACCTGGTGGCTCAAGGGCAGGGCTCTAAGAGCTCTCTGAAGGGGGTTTATTTTAAAAATATACAAAGCTCCATAAATCTGCTTGCTGGATTTATTACAAGCATAGGAGAAGATGCTGCACATGTTTCTCAGGAGGTCAAATCACACACTTTTACTGGCAAACTTCAGAAAACAAGGGGAGGTGGCAAAGGTTTAAAGAGCGACATTCAAGCAAAATAAAGCATCCCACAAAGCACTGACCTGGCACATGCTAACCCATAAAACTTAGCAAAATCCAGCCCATCCACCTTTAAATCACCAAGGAAGGAGATTATGGGAAGAAGAAAGATGTTGGTCCAATAATAATCTAATAATCCAGCATCTCACAAGAGGGGCAGTCTTTCTTCCCCTCTGCCTCTTCTGATTCTGCCTCATCCCCCTGAGTTCGAGCAGCTCTTTGCACAACAACATAATAAATCATCTCGAGGGTCTGATTCTACAGCAAATCAATGCAAGACAAAACTTTTTTTCCTTTTTACATTAGGCAAGTTCCCCAACTGTTTCACCTGCTTGGGTCCCTGCGGAGAAAGAGACGGTTCTACGAACAGTTTACTTCTGTCACCTTAATATTCTGGCCAAACTATTCCCAGATTTCGACTGACAGGAGGTTGGACTTGATGATCCCAAAGGTCTTTTCCATTCTTGTTAATTCTGTGAGGTCAGGCAGCCCATCCTACCAAGCATCACAGAGCAGGGCACTGATTTTAAGCAACGTTAACAGGCATTAAAAATCGCTACTTTATGATTTTGCTGCTACTGTTACTTATTATTGACAATACATTAATGAAGCATTCGCAGCTGAAGCGTCGTGTCCATTTCATGTCACGCAGATTAATCACAGACACACACCAGAAACCAAGGGGCAGTACCACAGTGTTGATAAGGTTAGATAAGACCTCGAAGACCACCAAGTCCAACCCATAATCCAACTAAAACCTAACAGCTGTAACATTTATATAANTATGTATTAGTTACATGTTTTTATGTATATATTTATATGTTATTATATTATTATTTACATATTGTTATTATAATTATAATCATTTATCATATTTATTAGTNCCGCCCTTAAACACGCTCCACAATTCACTTTACCCACCTTTGGCCACGCCGCTTTCTCTTTGCTACAGAAACATCCCGGATTACCCAGTGGCACACATCCACCGCCCAAGCAACGCAGACAACAACCTGCCGCTCCACCGGGACGCCTTCCTCTAAAGAGGAGAGAAAAAACACAAGCTTTAAACGCAGCAATAACAACCGGGGTGGGGCGGGGGGGGGATACGAGACNTACGAGACTTGGAATTATCCCGCCTCCCTCCCTCCCCTCCGTTCCGCTCGGCGCCGTTACCGGCTCAGCTCGGGACCATCACGGGACGNTTATTAGTTATATGTTTTTATGTATATATTTATATGTTATTATATTATTATTTACATATTGTTATTATAATTATAATCATTTATCATATTTATTAGTTATACATTTTATTTATATATTTATATCTTATTATATTGTTATTTACATATTATCATTATTACTATTATTATTATTATTATTATTGTTATGTGTTCCGTCCGCCGTGTTTCTCTTACTTCCCCGCGCTTTTTTCCTGCCTTTTTTAAACTCCTCCGGGAGGTTTTTTTTTCCTTCCTCCCTCCTCTGGGTCATCCTTGCGGGTTGTTGCGCAGAAGTGTCTCTGCATGAGTTAAACGCTTTCTTGTAGCTATTTTTCACAGCATGAGTTAAATGCTTTCTTGTAGTTGTTTTTCACAGAGTTAACAAGGTTGGGGAAGACCATTGAGGTCATCGAGTCCAACTTTTTAGGTGGTTGGGTTTTCTGGCTGTGCGAAAAAAAACTTCGTAGAGCGGAACGTAGTCTTAAAACAGGATTTATCAAGCATAACAGATATCTGGTTTTATCGCGTTTTGAGAAATTGAGAAGGTTTTTTGCAGTTTGGTTTTTTGATTGTTTGGTTTTTGCTTTGTGGTGAATGATTTTTGGTAAATTCCAAATGAATGAAAATAAATCAAGCTCAGTTTCCCTTCGTTGTGAGTTGCCATCTCTGTAAGCGGGAAGATCCTACAGGCTTTTATAACTCACCCTTAAATATGTATTGAATGGGAATATCCAAAGCTTTAATCCCCAAATAACTGTACTTTATTAATATAGTGACAAAGCAGACTTTTTGTTTAGTTTAGTTTTTCATTTTTTATACCTCTTGTTTTCTTTATTATTTTTAATCTTACGGGACGTGAAGTGTTTGCACTGTTTTTGTCTTTTCCCATCAATTAAGTACCATGTGACATTCCGTAACTATTCAGAAACAAACTAACACTGCTGATTTTTTAAGAAATTATATTGATGCAGACTGGCAGAACCCAAATGACAACACCAAAATGACATCACCCTTCTTTGCTACGTATTCTCTCACTGAAGCTGAACATCATTCCTTCCCTTTTGGGAAGAGAGAAAATGATCATCCTTGACTTCAAAAAATTATACCATGTGTTGGCATGCTTAATTTGTATTTTTACTTATTTTAAGTGCTCGAGATATAAAAACAAAAGCAATACATTATTTCCAAATCTCACATTTATAATACGTTACACTTCGCGTTATATTCTGAAATTATTTTGCTTTGTTTGGTCTTCACAGCTAAAACCTTCCTTCTGACAGCAGGGAGGCTGGAACGATGGGAGTGACCAATCTGTGGCAAATCCTTGAGCCTGTGAGACAACCTGTCAGCCTGAGCAGTCTCAAAGGAAAAACTCTTGCTGTGGACTTAAGTTTGTGGGTTTGTGAAGCACAGACGGTTAAAAAGATGATTGGAGTGGTTGCAAAGCCACATCTCAGGTATGGTGTCTGTGTAAATTATCATGGCCAAAAGTCTTGGGATTATATGAATTAAATATGTTATTTCTACAAAAGACTTTTAAGATTATTTCTGAAAATGGTATGGCTGGTGCTTTGGTTCAGTTATTGCTCATGCCGTATAGGTGAAGGGTTTGAAGTGAATTCTAGTTAGAACCTGTGCTGAATTAAATGTGTTGAAATCATCCTTCAGGCTTTTGAACAATCTTGCAGAATATGTGTATTTTTAATTTAAATGACTCTCCTGAGGAATGAGCATGTCTAAGGAGCTGTAACTTCAAAGAAGTGTTTCCTGCAAATGGTGCTGACAAAAATGAAAATACATACAAATTTTCATCTGTGACATGTTATTGGTTATCTCAGGAATTACACACTCCTGTGACTTCTGTTGCATTTGGCATGATACAAAATATCAGCGTCTTCTGAGAATAATTTCTTAGCACAGCATTCAGTCACTTCAGAATCTGATGTACCTGTATTGGTAGATTTGGGATTAATATTTGATATAGAAGTATCAATGTGTTTGGAAGCAGACTTTGGATATTGAACAGTTTTTATACTGAACAGTTTTTATTAAACCTTTTAAGTTTGCTTACGTCTTTATGTTCAAGGAACATCTTTCTTGTCCTTACTTGGTATTTTCTCAGGATTTTTGTCAAGCTGTTACAATTCCATAGTATAACAACTTCAAGCAAAGACAGGGCTATAGATAATAGGTTTGTTTGTCTTGGGGATTACGATTGTTCCTGAGGTAGGCTGAGGGATATAAGGAAAATGCTTGAAGAAATCAGTCCTCACTCATAGTACCTCTTTGCCTTATTGCAGAAACCTATTTTTTCGGTTCTCTTTCCTGACATCAATGGGAATTAAACTCGTGTTTGTGATGGAAGGAGAGGCCCCAAGGCTGAAAGCAGACACCATGAGCAGGAGGAATGAGATGCGCTACGGACCTTCGAAGAAGGCTGGAGCTGCAAGGACAGGGAGATCTTTATTCAAGGCCATGTTAAAAGAGGTGAGTGACTGAGGGCGATGCTTCAATGGTTTTAATGTGATGGAACCAGAACGAGAGGACATGGCCTTAAGCTACGCCAGGGGAGGTTTAGACTGAATGTTAGGAAGAGGTTTTTCACAGAGAGTGTGATCCCTCATTGGAATGGTCTGCCCAGGGAGGTGGTGGAGTCGCCATCCCTGGAGGTGTTTAAGAGAAGACTCAATGAGGAGCTCAGTGACATGGTGTAGTTGGTGGGGAGTTGGACTAGATGATCCTGAGTAGCCCGTGAACCTGTGAACCTGTGAATGAAGTCTTAAGGATGCGAGTACATAGAAAAGAGGAAGGTTGATTGTTGCAGTTGAGATGAGTGTTGTTCAAAGTGATGGTTGCAGCTTTATACACAACAAATCTAAACAGCATTTCGAGGTTTGAGGGAACATGCACCTTTGAAGTCAGGCCTTACAGCATCTGCTCATGGTTGTAGAAGAGGGACAGTGTCAGAATAATTCTCTTGTTTGCCATGTTCCCATGCATGTAATGCTGTAGGGAATGACAGCCATAAATGAGCATTTATTACAGAAATTTAACTTTGTTGTTCTTTTATAGTGTTAGTGTCGATAATTCTTTTTATCCCCCCATTCTCCCATTAACCATATTTGTCTATTCAGAATTTTATGAAATAGAACTTATGGACACGCATGGCTTCAGTAGATTGTACCTATCAATTCATATTTTATTCTTAAATTCTAAAGTAGATTATTTTCTGTGAAATTTGTAAGTGTAAATAGTTGCATATAGCATATATGCGTACATGTCAGTGTGTCTTTATACTGTGATCCAGCCTTAGATTCCTGGGGAGTCTGGCACCCCAGGAATAGACCTGGAGTCTCTTCTACCTCAGTATTACCACTTGAGTAAACAGCATTGCTCTACAAATATAAATATTCCTTTGTTACTCTCCTTTTGAAAACATCCTAAATATCCATTTGAAATATAAAAGTTTTTTGGGAGGAGTGATTATTTATCGTGCTCTGTTCAAGTCCTGTAATTAATACTTTCCTCTTTTTTCAATGATTATTTTAACTGGTACAGGATACTATTTTTGTTGGAGCAGTGCTTTTATTCACGCAGTATGACAGTAGCAGTATTTACATGCACCTGTGTCTGAGAAAATGCATGCTAGTAGGTGAATTTAATAACTCATCCTTCAATCTGTCTCTCCTTTTGGATTCCTTCTAGTGTCTTGAAATGCTGGAGTGTTTAGGTGTCCCTTGGGTTCAAGCAGCTGGGGAAGCAGAGGCGATGTGTGCCTACCTAAATGCAACAGGACAGGTTGATGGCTGCATTACCAATGATGGAGATGCCTTCCTGTACGGAGCTCAGACAGTTTACAGGAACTTTGCTATGAGTGCTAAGGTAATGTACTTCAGCTTTCCACCCTGTCTTTAGATTCTTTACAGAAATGTAAATAGAAAGAAGGCGCTGTAGTTGGTTACTTGGATATTATTATTATTATTATTACTTGGATATTATTAGTACTTGGATTTGTTTGAAATAGTATGTTTAGGACAGGAGCATTTTTTGATTCTCTGGCAGTTCATGTATTTAATGTGAGAACAGAACTACTGAAAGACTTGATATTGTCTCTGTTTGTAGTACCCTGTGATGTGTCATATAAAGCTGAGTAGCAAACTTTTCACCCTTTCCTTGTCTTCAGTGGAGAAGTTGAATGATGGAATTGCTTTCTAGAAATTTAGCATTAGGCCATGTGAGAGTGATCAGTCTCCTGGATCTAACAGAAGTGTTCACACACTTCCATCTTGCAGTTAATACTGTTAGCCCTAAGTGAACATGAATAGGGTAAGGTACTGTACATCTGTATCAGGATCAATTGTTTCCATCATACCAAAACCCAAGTAATTCGTGACCTGGAACTGAGGTGTTCATTTATTAAGAATCCAATTTCCCAGAGCTAGTGAAAGACAACCCTAGATTTCTGTAAATTATAATGTTTATTGGAAAGATTTGTTAGGAAAATACATCAGTAATATTGGAAAAGAAACAGAACAGACAAAATGCACTATGAAGAATTAACTTTAAAAAAAAATAATTAAAATTGCTGGAAGGTTATTTGCTTTAATTGGCACCATCTTTTAGTTCTTCCTAGACTCGGTTCTTTTGTTTCATTCAGCTTCCTTGTCATTTTTCACCAACAGTGGAGGCAAACTCAACCTTTCAGTTGTACTTTGATGCATATGTCAGCATAAAAAGTATTTTGTGGGTGTGTGTTTGTCAGGTGCATACATTCTAGAAAAATGAATTACTTTTGGTTCGTGGCTTGTGTGGAAATTATTTCCTTTTTTGAGGAAGAGGGCAGTGTCTTATGTTTTGATTAATTTTAATCTTGATTTCATGTTGTATTTTAGTTTCTTTACCCTTCAGGTGTTCCTTTAGATCATGTCTAATATGCTAGGTCACATTTTTACTGTTTTTTCCTTTTTTTACTCAAGTGGCACATTAAAATTTTTCTGTGCATTTTAAAAGCTTCACTTGCACCATCACTAGTACTCGATAATGTTAGTTTTGCCACACTTTTTCTACAGGAAGCAAACAATAACAGCACCTAGAATCAGAATTATAGAATGTGCTGAGTTGGGAGAGACCCATAATGAGCATTTACTGCTCTTCCTGGCGTATTTTAGTTGTTTTCAACAGTTGGTGCCCATACTTGAAGTTCCAGGATTGTGGTTATTCATCTGGTGTCCACAGGTTACATTATAAATTTTAATTACATTTCTCTTAGGGGGTAGACCCATTTTTTGCAGGTGTGGGTGAATAGGGGTGAGGAAGCAATCACAACTAAAGGTCACTCAGGGCAGTCCCTTCCCTCATGTAACAAAAAAAATGTGTAATATCTAAGTGCCGGGTTCTTCACTTCGGCCATAACAACCCCATGCACCGCTATCGGCTGGGGGAGGAGTGGCTCGAGACTAGTNCTGCTAGACTGTGAGGGATCTAGGTTGGTGTTACCGCTCTGGGATGTGCTCTCGGTCTCTGTACGGGTGTTAGATGGCGAGTTGGACTAGATGATCCTTGTGGGTCCCTTCCAACTCATAATATTCTGTGATTCTGTGATTCTGTAATATTCCTCTTTAATAATTCCTCCTGCAGGATCCGCATCTCGACTGTTACACAATGTCCTCAATCAAGGAAAAACTCGGTTGTGACAGAGAATCTTTGATTGGACTAGCTGTTCTTCTGGGTTGTGATTATCTTCCAAAGGTAAGCAAGTGACGTACAAGTACATCCGTGGTGCAGTAGCTGTGGAAAATGAGAAAAACAACTTTGTCTGTGGTATTTGGAAGACTTAGTGGTGGTAGTTTTGAGCTGTATTTATTAGTAAAGTCAGTTGTGGATGAAGTTTGGATGTATCCCTGTTTTCTGTCATTTGTAAACATGAAATTCGTGAAGAAGTGATCCATTTGAAAGTTTACCTAATTAATTGAGAGCAATCTCAGTTGTACTTCACTCATTTCTTTTTTTCTTTTTTCTTTTTTTCCTGTAAGCTCTTGAAATTTTTTTTAGACTTTGAACAGGAGACATTGTAATGGCTATTTGAAAGAAGTGGGGTGAAACCTGATTTCCATACTTTTCACCATTTAGGGACTTCAGACAATGGTTGCTCCCATCCAAACTCTCAGTGGATATCTAGTTATTCTTAAATCATTGCGTTCCACTTTGATAAAACTGTCCTTTTAAACAACTGATAATTGCTGAAAGAGCACAAACCTCTCATTACTTTTATTTTGTTTTGTTTTTTTTTTAAATGGACCAAGAAAGCAATCAGTGGTTATTATATTGCAGTCGTTCCTGGAAGGCCAGGCTCTTACATGGTGTCACAATTCTGCGATGTCAAACAAGTCCTTTGAGTTATTGGAGCCCAGCAAAGGGGATGAAGACAACAAAACTTGTGAGGAAAGCTGAATTACAGGAGTGCATTGGGAATGAGGATTGTCAGAGCAGACACTCTCTGACTGCACTTATTTTCTTAAAAATACATGAAAATAATGTTTTCCTTGCAGAAGCTGAATATCTGACTGCACGTGAGTGTCCGGCTGTAGTCCAGTGAGAACTTGGTTTGGAATGTAGATTTATTTTGTGGCTGCATTTATTCAGTTCTGCCGTTACAGATGAATAAAAATAAGTTGTAGATGTATTTCTAGTGTCCCTGTAGAAAACACACTCAACACAATCCTTATATCCCAGCAAAACAGGGTAAGAATGGAAAGAAGAACTGCAAAGCAATGTATGTTCCAAATCGTAGAGTGATACAAGAGTTTGGCTTGGAATGTTTTATTTGTAGTTAAATCATGTTTCACATTTCTCTGCAGGGGGTTCCAGGAGTTGGGAAGGAACAAGCTTTGAAGTTAATTGCCACTCTGCGAGGTCAAAACTTGCTGCAAAGGTAAAATGGATATTTACATAAGTACTGTGAGTTTATTCAAATGTTTAACATTAGGTACTTCAGTTCTAAGCAATACTTGTAATACTTGAATTTAAGGAGGATATTACTCCATTCCTTATTTTGTTTGTAAAAGGAATTGGGTGTTTTGCAAGGCAACTTTGTTAATTGTTTTAAACATTAACTGGCTGCTAGCACTTGAGCTGACCAGGTGTACGGTGATACATTGGAAAGAAAGGCACAGAGACTGATGAGACACTTTTGCTGATTTTTAATCGGGTTGTGGATAATTATTTGAGATATCAAGTGCTTTCTGTGTTACAATGTGTGTGTCAATATTAAAAATATTAAAAATCCAATAATTATATGATGCGCTGTAAAAGAACCTTTTTTCATAGCCTGGAAAACTGGGTTTCTTGGACAGGTGCCTGAGAAGCAAAGAGAGTATCTTCCAGTGTTTTAAGTGTGAAAGTTAAAAGTATTTATTGATCCTTTTAATATCCTCCTTGTAGGTTTGAGCAGTGGAAAGAACAATTTCACTATGATGATAACCCACCTTTGGTTGTTAAAAGGGTAATTCACTGTTCAGAGTGCCATCATCCAGGTCAGTGTGAAAAGAGCTGAATGATATTTTTAACCTAATTCTTTATTTTTTATTCAGGGTGGAGGGAGGGTGATGGATTTTTTTTTTGTTAGGTTTGGTTATGGATTTTTTAATTACCACCGTTAAAAGATGCTTTTCATTTGCTGGACCATCTTCACATTTTCGGGATTGTGTATATTTACCTTTATATAAACGCTTTCAAGGTTTGGGACTACTTTTGTTCAAGTGTGAAACTAGTTTGACAGCAGATGGAATGTTATCACAAAGCTGTGGTAAATTCCCAGATATTTGCCTTTTTAGCATTTTCAGTAAAGAAAGTGTCCCATACTGCCCAGCAGCTGTTTCTTTAGTTGCCCGAACTAGTCCTGTATCAAAAGGACTGAATCCCATTGGCATTGATTCTTAAATTAGCCCTAAGGAAACTTGTTTTTGTAGCATCTTTGAACAGTGAATTCCTTCAAAACTTGGAGATTTTGGAAACCCCTTTTCTCCTCCCTTTGTGTATCTGCTGCTGCAGGATCTTACAAGGAGCATGAGCAGAGTGGATGTAAATTCTGTGAGAGCCTGAGATGCTGCAAACCCAGGGACTCCAAATACTGCTGCCCTTGTGAGTGGCATCGTTTGGAGCAAGTGAAACAAGCAAGTGCAGTGGAGGACAATATCAGAAAGTAGGAAAATTTCTCTTGAGAATCGAGCTGCTTTTCCCTGTGTTTATGTGCAGGGTGGTCATTTAGATTCTGCATCTTTCCCATTTGTCTTCAGTTCCTAACGCAGTTGTTTTTACCTGCAGAAAAGCTAAGAGTTGTGAGGGCTTTCCATTCTCTGAGGTAACAAACAAGCCTATTTAAATATTCATTTTTTTAATCAGTCAATTAGAATTTAAATTTGCTGGACTCTTAAACTACTTATCGCTTTTTTTATTTCATCTCAAGGTTATCCAAGAATTTCTTGTAAACAAGAATAAATTGATCAACATAAAGGAAAGTCGAAGGCCAAATTTATTGTCCTTTCAGGTATATAACAAAATACTGGATATTCAGCTTTGTAGTTTTTTTGTTCATTACTGAAGAAGGCATTTGTCATAATTGTGATCTTCCTTGATCATCTTACTGGAAATAAGAATTAAAGATTCATGTTGCAACATCTTAATGTTTTTCACTGGGAGAAGTGTTGATATGTGCACATTAGCATTGCTTTCTAGGAAGGCTTTTTACTTGTTTTTCATTGGCAAAATCAGACCTTTTAGAGTGTTTCATCTGAGCATGAGAATTATGTAGAGCATTAACAGACCACAGCTAAACGAGGTGGCCTTAACGAGAATCCAAGTTCATCCTCTTGTGTGTGAAATCTGTAAATTCCACGGCTCCTTGCAGAGCTGCTCTGAATCTGACAAGGTGTTTAACAACTGTCTTGTCCCTGCTGCTACCACCACACAACTGTCCCCTTGGCCTGTCACTGACAGCTGATGAATCTGCCCTGGCAGGGATGATGTTCCCTCCCATGGCAGTGAAGTGTCACTGAGCATTGCACTCATTTATAAAAGCATTCCTGATATTTTTAAGTATTTAGTCCCGAATCCCTACTACATAAATGTCTAAGCATGGTATCTGACAAGATAAAAGAAGTTTTAAAGTTTGGGTGTTTGGGGTTTTTTTAATGCCAACAGGTATTTGCCTCGGAGAAGATGGAATGGCCTAAACACTACGCTTGCAAGAAACTGTTAACACTATTGACTCATTATGATATGGTCCAGAGAAAATCTGGATGCATTGACTCAAAACAACTGCAGGCAATAAGGTAAAGTAGTTTAATTTTTTGAATTTAATATGTTGACTTCTGCTCCCAGATAAAAACCATCCACACTTCTGTTACTTAGGGATTTTCTAAGCCAGAATTAGTATCTTCTTATTTCTATCAGCTCTCAGGTAATTTATCTTTTTAATCATCTTTTCTTAAGTAAACTTATAGAATCTACAGTATCCCTTGGCAGGTTTGAACTTCACTCTGTAAAGGGAATTGTGACTTACTTTAACTTTATCTGATGGTTTCATTTTCCAAATGAAACCCGAATTCCTCCTGCCTCCCTAATTCTTGCATTGCAAGAAGGTTAGTAGTTTTTCCATGTTCCTTGATGGTGGTCAGGACTTTTTGATGTTAATTTTGGGGAACAGGAGGACAGTCAGGAGCAGTGTGACAGTCTCTCTTCTGCCTTGATGTGTCATAATCTTAAATTATTGCTTACAGAGAAGCTGTTCTATTCTTTCTTATCTTTCAAGAGAATGGAGAGACTGATTGGGGGATGCTTTTTGAACAGATTGGCAAGATAAATTACCAGCATTTACCTTGATGAATGAAGAAAAATCCACTTTAGTACAGTGGTGAGTGTCCCCACCTGGCGTGTGGGAGACCCAGGTTCGATTCCCACCAGGGACACAGTGTTAAGAGTTGGACTCGATGATCCTTGTGGGTCCCTTCCAACTCAGAATATTCTGTGAAATTCTGTGAAATCATCAAATTCATTGGTATCCTCTGTTTATAGCATTGTCTAGTGTTTCAAGAGTTTGAGGGACAGATAGTGCATGCTCTAAAAGATTTCTTTTGTTGGCAAGTGTTCAAAAATTCAGTTAATGGTTCACCAGGATCAGCATGATCCCACTCTTCACATGTGGGAACCCACTAAATTTGGGTGTAGATAATGTTTTTAGAAAAATCTGTGGCTGACTGTCCCTGCTCAGCTCCTGTTCTATCTTCCGTCACACTCTCACACAAAACATATAAATGACCCTGTCTCATCATTCAGAAAGTCGCTGTCTACAGCAGCAGCTTTCTGTGGCGTTAATATCTTAAAATCGTAGAATTGTGTAGGTTGGAAAAGACCTCCAAGGTCATCAGGTCCAACCATTAACCAGACACTGAAAGGTCCGCCAGTGTCATCATGTCCCTCAGTGCCACATCTGCACATGTTTTAAATTAAACACCTGAAGGGATGGTGTCTCTACCACTCCCCAAGGCAATCTGTTCCAATGCTTTACAACACATTCTGTGAAGAAATTTTTCCTAAGATCCAATCTAAACATCCCCATGGACAATTTAAGGGTCTTAGCTCTTGTCTTATCCCTTGTTATTTCAAAGAAGAGACTGACCTACAACCTCCCTACAACCTTCTTTCAGATGTAGAGAGTGAGAAGGTCCCCACTGAGCCTCCTTTACTCCAGGCTAAAACCTCCAACTCCCTCAGCTACTCCTCAGAGGATTTATGCTCCAGACCCTTCAACAGCTCAGTTGCCCTTCTCTGGACACCCTCCAGCACCTCAATGTCTTTCTTGCAGCGAGGGGCTCAGAACTGGATACAGGACTTTAGGTGCATCTTCACCAGTCTCAAGCACAGGGAAACGATCTCTGCCCTGGTCCTGCTGGCCACACTACTTCTAGTCCAAGCCAGCAGGACACTGGCACACTGCTGGCTCACGTTCAGCCACTGTCGACCAGCACTCCCATGTCCTTTTCCACTGAGCAGCTTTCCAGCCACTCTTTCCCAAGTCTGTAGGGCTGCCGGGGGTTGCTGGGACCCAAGGCAATATGTTCACAGGATCACAGGATATTCCAAGTTGGAAGGGACCCACGAGGATCATCTAGTCCAACACCCAAGCGAACGCTCTCCCAGGGATCGAACCTGCAACCCTGGAGCCACGGGCACCACGCTCCATCCATCCAAGCCTCCCATCGTCTAGACCATGTCACTGAGCTCCTNACATTTGCCCTCAACTTGGTATCATCTGCAAACTTGCTGATCATGGACTCAATTCCCTCGTCCATATCGTAAATAAAGATGTTGAACAGTGCCGGGCCTAACACTGACCCCTGTGGGACTCCACTAGTGACCGGCCACCAGCTGGATGTGGCACCATTCTCCAACACTCTCTGAGCTCGTCCATCCAACCAATTCCTAACCCAACACAGGATGCTCCTATCCAACCCACACTCTGAGAGTTTCTCCTGAAGTTTCCCATGGGACACTGTGTCAAAGGCTTTGCTAAGATCCAAGTACACAACATGAACGTCATCCACGGCCTTTCTATGGTCAAGCAGGACCTGCTTTCAGGCAGCTCGAGGACACCAAACTGGTGTTTGTAGGAATCTGCCTTATGTTTGTCTGCTACAGAATAGCTTTTTTATTTTGTGTAAATGCTCTTCTGAGCTTTAGAAAAACCCAGAATTTTTCAGTACTCAAATCTATACCCCGAATTTTACTGTATAGATTACACAGAGTACTGTATTTTTTAAAAGGTGGTGTAATCTCACTGTAACAAGATAACAGGAAATTTTCATTTCCTGTTCAAAGTCATTTAATGGATTTTTTTTCTTCTTACAGGATTGTCAAGACACGTGTTAAAAATGGAATTCCTTGTTTTGAAATCGAGTGGCAAAAACCAGGTGGGTCTGGTTTCTATGTACATTATAGAACAAAATGGTTCATAAAAAAGGATAAAAGCATGCTTTAAAGGGAAGAGCTTGACAACACTTCAAGGCAATGAAATGTTGGTGAGATTGGAAACTGTTCTATGAAAACAGTAGAAAATGTGCATGAAATTTCATATACCCTGAAGATAAAAGCAATGCTTTAAAAAAAAAAAACTACCCAGAAATTGAGGGACTTGGCCTTCAGCTGCTTTTTCTGCTGCATGTTAACAAGGCTTGAACTGTGTATTTCATACCTTATTTCACTGTGTACCTGAAAACAACTTTACTAGCTAGAAAATTATCTGTGTGGCCTGACCTCTCCCTGGACTCTGCCCGTTTTGCCAGGAGACTGGCAGAAAGAAAAAGACTTCACTTGTAGGTAAATCTCAAATATTGTGCTATAGACCTTTTTGTGTACCTTCATTGTACTCAAATGTTTTGGTCTTTGGTTTTTCATTCCCTACCTTGACTTGTGTGTATACATGTGTAGTGGTTTGGCCCTGGCTGGATACCAAGGAGCCACTAAAGCCATTCTTCCACTCTCTTCTGCAACAGAGAAGAGAGAAAATACAGAAAACGGTTTCATGAGTTGAGATAAGGACCATGAGAGATCCCTCACTGATCTCTCTCATGGACAAAACAGACTCCAAGAGGGGATATTAATTGAATTTATTAACTAATAGAGTCAGACCTTAAAAATGAGAAGTAAAATAAATCCTAAAGACACTTTCCCCTCACGCCTCTCCTTCCAAGTTCTACCTCCTCCCTCCCAGTGGTGCGGGGAGATGGGGAATGGGGGGTTACAGTCAGTTGTTGTCTCTGCTGCTGCTCAGAGAGAGGATCCTTCCCCTGCTCCCTGTGGGGTCCCTTCCACGGGAGAAAGTCCTTCATGAACTGCTCCAGTGTGAGTCCATCCCATGGACAACAGTCCTTCAGACACTGCTGCCACACGGGTCACTTCTCCCCAGGGTCAGTCCTTCAGGCACAGGCCAATCCACCGTGGGTCCCCCACAGGTCACAAGTCCTGACAGGAAATCCTGCTCCAGTGTGGGCTTGTCTCCCCGCGGGTCAGCAGGTCCCTGCCAGGACTCTGCTCCAACATGGGCCTCCCATGGGGTCACAGCCTCCTTCCAACATCCACCAGCTCCGGCCTGGGCTCCTCCAGGGGCTGCAGGTGGATCTCTGCTCCACCATGGACCTCCCTGGGCTGCAGGGGCACAGCTGCTCCACCATGGCCTTCACCACGGGCTGCAGGGGAACCTCAGCTCCAGCACCTGGAGCACCTCCTGCCCCTCCTTCTGCACTGACCTTGGGGTCTGCAGTGGTGTTCACATGTTCTCACTCTGCTCTTCTATGGCTTTCATCTTCACATTAACTGTTTTTTCCAAAAGCCTGGCCACAGAAACCCGATACAACATATCAAAAGTACATTCATTTATTTTTCAGAACATTATGTTGACCCAGAAGAAGAGCCTGTAGAGTTGTTTGTAGTCACTGTAGAAGAGGAGTCTTTGTTCCAGGCTTCTTATCCCGATGTTGTTGCCCTTTATCAAGTGGAAAGATCAGAAGTTCTTCAGAAGAAACAGAAAAGTAAGTGCAAAAGCTTATTTCTTATGAACTTATGGGTCTTGCTGGAAAGCAAAAAATACTTCTCCCACTGTTGAGCAGTATCACATTTTGCTATAATGAGGGCGTGATGTCCTGCAGGGTCTGTGCTTTAACCTTATTATTTTATACTTTAGCACTAGGAAATCTGGACTATGGTTTATAAGCTATTGAAAGTACCCTTTTTTTGTTTGTTTTTATCAGAAAGGAAAGACCAACCAGAAGAAAAGGCGTTATCAAATGCTTATGATGAAGTTAGCAAGCTTCTATCTCAAATTAGTTTAAAACCTACGTGTGGAATTCTTCCTGTGCAACGCTCCACAGCAGATACAAAACCTCCCCCAGAAGATCAGATACAGCAGAGGAGTACTGAATATCCTGAAGTTACACAGCCTCATCAACATGCTGACAGTGCAGATGATCTGGTTTCACAGGATGCTACAGGACAATTTCAGGAGTGGTCTTTAAAAGAACGAGTCCTTAAGAAAGCTTCCATTCCATCACAACCTTTGTCTGAAGATGTAATGCAGCAGGAGTCTTTGAAATGTTTTAAACAAACAGAAGAAATGTTGAATCCTGGTAGAAGTTATGACTCTTCTTCGTGTCAGTTAAATAAACTCGTGCAGAAAAGTAAAAATGTGCTATCAGGAAACAATGCAAGTGAATCCAGCATACACACCTATCAGGATCGGTACAAAAAAGCTAATGTCTTGACTGAAATAACACTAAAAGACCGTAATATAAGTAATCTAACATCTCTAGCCCTCAGTGGATATGAAATGCTTCCAGTGTCTCAAAAGCCAGCAGGTGCAAGTGGCTGTGACATGAAAAAAGCTTGCATTGAAAATACTTGGAAAGCTTCTTTTAAAAAGAGCGTGTGTCAGAACAGGTGTTCTTCTAGTGAAGACAGTGATGATGGGCGCACGAATAAAATCCAGGTTTATGAGCTGCAGGAAAGGCAACTGAACCGTGCTCAGTTTAAAAAATGTTTTGTCACAAAGAAGAAAAGTGGTGGTGGTAGTAGCAAAAGGACAAACAGTGACTCAGCCCTTGTAACTGAAGAGAAGAAGAAAACGACCACTTTGAAGAAAGCTGTTACTACTTTCTCATCCCAGGGATCTCCAAAACCATCCTCTGTAGGGGAGGTTAATTCTTCCCAAAGTCCAGAGCAACCAATTAAGAGGTTGGGTTCTGATCCCACGCAGCAAAACACAAGTGCTGTTCTGACTTGCCCATGGGCAGACAGTCCCCTTCCCCTGTCTGAAAGACTGAAAGGAAGACTCAAAATCAATTAGGTTCTCCATAAAATAGATTATGATAGTAATTAATTATGAACTGCCAGTTCCTAGGGAGTTCTTTCTCAAGGTTTCTGGAGGATGCCCTTACCAATTTTATGTGGACGCAGTTTTGATGATTATGACGCTCTGTTACTGGAGAAGAAGTTTGTAACCAAAATGTAACAAGTATCAAACACCTGATTGTAGACAAAAAAGTGCCTTTTTTTTTTAAGGGAACTTGAGTACAATTACAATTTTGCTCTTCCTGCACCTTCGTTGTCAAAGCAATCTCTGTTCATACCACAAAAAAAATTGTCTTCAACATCTTGTTAGGAGATGCCTCCTTGTCTGTATTTAAGAGTTTGTAACTTTTCCTATGCACCAGCCAGAAGGGAGGCCAGGCTTGCCAAGATACGTTGTTAACAATAGAAATGTGGAATATCTCTGCATAAAAGAAAACATCAGGTTTTATTTCATAAAGGCCAAGGACCAAATTGGGAAGCTGAATTCCAGATGTGTTTAAGGAAGATGTAGGTAGTGTATAGATAACAAAATGATAGTTCTTTAGTTTCCTCCACGGGTAGATGGAAAAAGTTTACTTATTTTTAAAATGAGAGGTGTTGTGGAAATGAGGAAAAAGATCCAAAACACTGGGAATTTATTTTCAGTTTTGAAAGTGCATCTGTCTCTTCTGGAGACTCTTAAGCACCCAGCTGACGTGAGGTGGTAGCAAGAAGAATATTATTGTGAAGGAGAGTAAGAGGAGCAGTCACCTGGGAACTGTAAATTGTGGATTTCTGTGGTTTGGATCTTTCTTTAGAATTTCTTTGGAATTCGGGGGCCAAAGCAGTTTTTGGAGGGGTTTCTGTTTGAAATTACTGCTTTAAGGGATGATTTGCTGAAAATGCTGTTCCAGAATTAGGACAAGTTCCAAGTTTTGTGGATCATGGAAAGCAGAAATGAGATATAAGATATTAAGGACTGCAGAGGAAAAAATACTGCTGATTATTGGTACTAATTAATCAGGATTCACAAGTAGATTTCAAGCCTGAAAAACAGAAAATCTTCAAATTTTTCATATGTAATGCATCCTAATTTTGTGCAAGTTTTCTGCCACTACTTTAAAAGCAGCAATAAATGTGAAAAAAACGTGTGGAGGATGCCCTCTCTGTTTAGGCTGTAGCTGCTCATTGCAGCAAATAAAAACATTTATCATTGGGGGCGACTGTTGCGTGAATTAAACTTGTGATTCATTACGGAAGGGTAATTACAGTTTTTAAAGTGTTTTGGTTTCTCATCTTTATGTAATTTACTCAGTCTAAGGATTAGGGATGATTTTTCTTCTGAGCTTTTTACTGTGTGGACTGCTTTGCAACCTCTCACAACCACGAGAACGATGTTTCAATTGAGGGGGTGTAACAGAACTCTCTTCTGCAGGAAATATTCCCTACAAGATTATGTGAAACTGCCTGTGAGAATAAATCAATGTGATGCATCAGCCTGATGAGCCTGAATAGATTTTCGTTCACTGTCTGGCCTGGTGGGCCCAAATAGGTTCTATAATCTGAAGTAACAAAATGAGGAGGTGGGGCAGGTAAAGGGACAATTGTTCTTCAAGTGCTTTTCTGAAAGGTTTTGTGCACAGCTCCAGTACCAACCTGGGTACTGATCTGTCACTCCTGGTTTGAATGATTCCTGCAGAGATGCAGAGCAGAGCCAGAAGTAGAAGCAAAACCAGTATAAATATCATTATTTCCACTTATAAACAGTATTCAACGTTAGTTAAACGCAGCAAGTTTGTTTGGCGTAGTTTAACAAATGGAAACATTTGCTTGGGATTGTAGGTCACTATTTCAGGAAAATGAGCAATAAAGGACTAATAAGTGTTGTTCACATGGGCTATACACACAGAGACCTAGAAAAAGATCCAGCATTTCACTTGGAGGATTTGAACGGGCTTGGATCTGTGCTCTCGTGTCAAGAAAAGTGCTTGGAAATGGAGTGGTGAAAGAGACTAATGGCAGCTGTTACTTGAGACAAGATAGTCTTTTCATGTCTAAAAAGGTGTCAGACCCTGGCATATTATATCAGTAGATAAAAGGAAACCGGGGTTAGAATATTACTGAGAGTTGTTATAAACCCAAGTGCTACTGACGAAACAGTAAACTCGGTGCTAGATTTGGCACTTTCTCCTTCAGGAAACAAAACACTTCTAACTGTTTCAAGAAAACAAAATTACAATGTTTGAAATTACCACGCCACAGTTCTCTTGCTCGCATATCCTGAGTTGTAGCTGCTATCAGTGTTGAACTGAATTTAATTTAAGATTAATCACATATCAAACTTTAAAAGTTCCTTAATCACACCCATGCACCAATTTCCCTTGATGGAGTTGTAGAGGGTCACTTTGGAGACTGAGCACAGCTGGAGAAAGGATCATACCTTTGAAAACTTTTGCTTATTAAAAACAGCTACATATACTAAAATTTCACCTGGTGGATATTTAAATTTAATTAACTGCCTGAAGAAAAATTGGTGAAGGGAAAGAAGTTAATCAGGGGTATTTTCAATGCCAAGATAGTGTCAAAGTAGCTGTACATTAGCAATTTTTACTTTGATACCTTATTTTAAAATGTGATTTGCTCTGCTAGAGGACCACCCCAGCCAAGCTTGAAGCCGAGTTACTTGTTCACAATATTCACAGTATCACGGTATAGATAAGGCTGGAAAGGCCCCTGAAGATCATCTAGTCCAACCTATAATCCTACTAACCCAGCACCTACATCTAGATCATATCTCTCAACACCTCATCCAGCCTCCCCTTAAACACCTCCAGGGTTGGAAATTCTACCAGATGTTGTCAACAAGGTCTGGATCTATGGCAAGCTGTGGGTGTTCTTTGGGCGATGGTGGGAGGAACTGTGACCATGGTCTGCTTTGAATAAAGTTTTGAGCAAACACGAGATGAACCCATACATGCTGTCTTCTTCCTCCATCCCAGTGTCCCAGTGTTGCCCTGGCAGTGGCACCATGTAACAACAGACAAGATAGGCCNTTATATTTATATATATATATATATATATATGAATCCTGAATTCCCAAGCACTTGTGTTGCCAATTTTGGTATGACTTCACCAGAAAGCCCAAGGCATGCCTTTGTACAAACCTATGCCAAACTCCTCTTGTATGGCTCCTAGCACTATGTTTAGTAAGACATGTATGTATTTTGGAAAAGTTGTATTGGGAAAACTTTAGTTCGTGATTTATTTTGTTTGTGATTTATTATATTTGGGAAAACTTTTGTGATTTCTAAAG
>WEKX01013713.1:0-11536 GCA_013390025.1 Pitta sordida | reverse complement strand
CACACAAGCCTGGGATATATAAAAGACATTCTTAATGTTTACTTATTTGACAAAATAAGTAGGGAGTCTCAGGGTTCAGTAGGAACACTGCTGAACATTTGAGGGCCATTGTGTCCCTCATGGTTCTCTAAAATTTAGTAATTGCTGGATTGTAGTGACAAATCCCGGGCTGTGAGCCGATGCATCAATTCATTCTCATCTCAGACTTGATTCCTAAGGTAGGCCGGGTTCACTCGTTACGAGTTCTGAAAATTCCTTCCTGTGCCATGAACAAATCATATTTTTTTCCAAATTGACATTTGTTTTTCTGAAAGAAGACAAGACTTGCTGGGTTCCTTGGAGGAGGACTGCCAGTCTTACCTCAGCAAAATCCCAAGGATGGAGCTGTCCGGCCAAATAGCTTCAGGCTTTAGGTTTTATTGTGGAGGGTGCAGCTAAGGGCCCTGGAATATTCAGTCTTTTTCAAGCTGTGTAATGAGCATTGATTAGCCATTGTCTGGAGTACATTGGAAGTAGCAGGGACTATGTAAATATTAGTTTACTTTGGATGCACATTAATAGGGAAATCCCAGTAGCCCTTTATCCCTACAGAGATTTTGAGTCTTTTTTCCTCCTCCCCCTCCTTTAAAAGATGATCTTTCGATCTAAGAGTTAACTTCATGTTGAATGTACTTGAAAATTCAGTTCCCCCCACCCCACCTCGGTACATTTTGTTCTTCAAAGGAGAGCACCATCCGTCTGTGTTACTTTGCTTTCAACTCATCACAGAATGTCAGATACCAGATAAGAGCAAGAGACTGATGAATGTGCACCTCAGCCTGACAGGGCAGGTCAATGTCAGGGAAATCAAACTTTTCCTTTCTTGCCCCCCCCAACACTCCTCCTCTTTTTTCTTGTCTTTCTTCCTTTTATTTGGTTGTTTCTTTGTTTATATTTTCATTTTAAATATTACAACAGACCGTTTACCAATACTTATTCTAAAATCACTTCTCTGGAAGAGCTTAACTGTCTTAAAGCAGTATCACCTGGAGAATTTAATTGCTTTCTGCTTCTGTTTTGTCCGGAATTTTGTAACAGCCCAGTGTCCCAAGTTTAAGTCGACCACTGTGGTGGGCATTTTAGAGAAGGTCTCTGCGGAGAGTTAAACCCTCTCTACCTAAGGAAGGGAAGTATTGGGGGGAGCAAGAGCAGAAGGCAGGGTCTCTCTGTGGTCACACATCAGTGGCAGGATGAGAACGGGATATTTGTGACCTGATCTCCCATCCTGATCGTGACCTGATCGCGCCGCTCCTACAGACTTTACTCTTTTTCCCTGGTTTGCAGCAATCTGGACCCTAAGGGAGCAGAATTGTAGCCGGGACCAGCTGCCTTCAAGATTTGCATACCTGCTGTTGTAAGATCTACCTGCTTATTCATGCATGCAGCGCTTTTTACACATCCCAATTACCATTAACTAAGCAGGAACTCGGGCAGGGTGCAAAACAGATGTTTGTGTCTCTTCAGAGTGATGGGGTGGCCGGCAGCACACAGTTAAATGTGCTCTCAGAGTGAAGGCAAGCTGAGGGTTTGATTAGTAACCCCTTTCCCCCACTAGTTCTACATTTCACTTTTCTTTAATAGATTTATAAATTTGCCCTAGTGGCCCATACTTAAGTTTTCCTGATAGGATTTTTTTGCTTTCTTTTGTGTTTTCAAAATAGAAATAAGAATAATACAAGTTTTCTAAACAGCAGTGACCTGTACTGTATTATTTCTTGCAGCTTTACAGCCTGAACTGAGCCTCCATCTGTAACTATATACTGTAACTAGAACACAAAAATGACTTGATAAGCTGTGCTTTGAACTTCCTGAGAAGCCTGTTTCAGGTGGGTAATTAAATGTTTCCTGCTTCTGACATTAACTTTATCCATCAAACTGAGCAGATAAAGAGGGATGTATGATATATGTGGGCAGAGAAAAGAAAAGGCATCATTTTCTACACTCAGCATCAAGAAGCACCAGAAAGAATGAGACACAGAAAATCGAGTAGGTGAAACCTTAATAAAAGAGAGACTTTTCTCTGCACTTGCTCCAGTGCTTCAATCCAGTTTCTCAGGTCGCGTGAGAAGCTGCATCCTTGCCTTGCACATCCCAAGGCTGCTCTCAGATCAGTCTCTCCAGTCTGTCCTAGTCCCTCTGGATGGCAGCTGTGTTCTCCAAGTCATTGACCACTACCCACGTTCCAACACCATCTGAAAACCCCTGTACATGCAACATTACCTTTAAAAAATGTGAATAATTTTACCCAAATATATTCAGGGGACTGTTATAACGCTGAGTTTCATTTGTCAGGCAGAATTTGTGGAAGCATTCTGGGAAAATGCAAAACCACCCCCCAAACCCAATATGTAATCCATGTTCATCAACAGCCTGAAGGACAGATTTGGGTTTGTTTTATTTTTTGTGGAATTGAATGTGATTAAAATCAAGCAACTTGCCAAGAAATTTATGATTGCAGTTTGAAATCAATGGTCCTTGCCTGAGGGTTAACCACGTGCTCTGAAAGATGCTGGAACAGACACACGATGCTTTATTTTGGAATGTGAAATATTTAAGAGTTAAATAACATCTGTAATCTAAAACTTGTACATTGTCTCTTGCTCAGACTATTGATCCACTGCATAATTATTAAACTGAGCTGCTGGCTGTGCCCAGAGAGTAACTTCATTAAGCCCTGAGATGAAACATGGTTTCTATTAGCAGCACACGGCGATTCTGCACATCACTGCAGGGACATGGGGAAAGAAGAAATGAGCACATACTGATGAGGAGGCTCCATGGATGAAAAGGAACAGCCTGAGCCAAAATGTAATCATAGCAATTGAAAAGAAAACCCAGCTTGAGCTCTGCACCGCGATGAGAAACACTCACCACTGAGCTTTTAATGCCATTTTCCTGGCTATTGGAACTTCTTGTAAGATATGAGTTCTACCCAGTTTTGGAAAATTCATTGGGCCATAAAATGAATACATGAGAGCCTGTTGTAATAGCAGGGAAGAAAAAGTACAAGCCCTTAGGTTCTACCCCAGGTTTTTGAAAAGCCCTGTGAACGCGCTGTTACACTTGGCAATCATCCCACTGTTCATGGGAGAGCAGGGGAAGCACTTGGGGATAAAATACATTGTATTTTGTAATTTATTAAATTTGAAAGCATGCTTTCGGGTAGGAAAGGAGTGTTTGCAACAGGTAACCCACCACCTCTCCAATGAAAAACTGATCCAGTTTCTCTCCTTTACTGTAGACATTTTTAAAGACCAAACGGGAAAGCTAATACTATTAAGCTGCACTAAGCAATAATAGAGTTCTCCTACAGCTTCTACTATTTTGATAATATCCTTTGCTTCTCATTTTCTAAGAAAAATGAACCTTTTTGGGCTCCCCTCCCTCCCCCAGCTTTGCTCTTTCCTTCTGGCTGAAGTAGCCAGTAGACATTAAAGACCAACCACATAGTCGAACCTCCTTTCAACTTCTGTTAACAGGGGTATTAAAAAGACATTCCTAAATATCAGCTGAAAACCACTAGGTAATAAACTCTCTACTTGAAAGGTGGGAAGGTGTAAATTCCACACGTAGGGCTTTTCATCTTGGAAGCCAGTTGCTTAGAGATCAGATGTTTTAAATGAATTGCGGAGCTGATGTCACTTGTCAGTCGATGGAGATTGACACTATTTGGAGGATCAAATACTTACATTTGAGGATGTAAAGCAAATAGATAAGTTCCAATCCTACCAGGCCAGCACCAGAGAGATGCTTCACTATGCAAAGCCCCAGCAAAATCAGTGATACACGCTTGGCTGTTTCTTCGTTAGAAGGCTCTAATTTTGAAATTTTGGGGTTGTACCCTCGAAAACATTAAAGGTTTTAAACATTTATGGCAGGATTTTTTTGTCAGCACTAGAACTAGCCTATTTCTAGTCTTAGTACAAATGAGCAACAACATTTTCTCCTGTGCTAGATACAAGTTTGCATAACCAAAGGTGGTAGTAATAATTAGACATCCAATGTGCACATTATTTTCATTTATTATAGTAAGGGTTTGGAGTTTCCTCTCATAGGGCTGTATTAAGAACCAGTACTTACTCTCTTACTGCCTTCTTTCCATCTGGGAATTTTAAGTGGCTATACATCTGTATTCTCTGGCATGTTGACCTCAGAAAAAACCCTAGAAGTATGAATTTGTCGACCACCTTGCTTTTCTAGAAGTCTTATTTATTTCAGCTTATGTTGGACCCAGATTAAACCTTCTTCCACAAGTAGGAAAAAAGCTGCCCAATCTAAAAGGTCTAAAAAAACCCCCAAAATGCATCTATCAAAATTGAGGGAAAGCCTTAAAAAGAAGAGAGGCATCATCTGGTGGCTAATGTGGCTCTGGATGACATGTGGTGGATCCTTTCCTTCCTTTATTGCCGGCTTGGGTGTAAACAGAGGTGTTCAGCGCTATTTTTCGGAAGTGTCGAACACCTGCTGTGTCTGCTGAAGTCAGTGAGACCTGCAGCTGCTCACCCCACGTTTTATATGTAGCTTTGGACTCCTTGTCCGTGCCGCTGTAACGCAGGATGGTCGCAGCCACCTCCGCGGTGAGCGGCACATTTTGGGGGAACCTCTTGTTAAACAGGAGGGGAAGTGACTTTAAATTTGATTTGATTTTTTTTTTTTCGCAGTACATACTGCAAAATGTATTGTCTAAGTGCTCTACAGGAGTATTGGTATGATCTGCTGTTTGTTAGTGAAATAAGACTTCTGTCCTAATTGCAAAGGAGGTTGACCGTGATGGGATTAGTGTTATTTAAACACATTTATCCCTCTTTACTTGTCTTCAGCCTACATTCTTCCCAGCTGATATAATTTTCCACTCATTGGTACAAGTATATTTCTCCTATGAAACTCCCAGTTAGGTGGAAATGCATTCTAATATTAAAAAAATAATACATAAATCAGTTGTAAATTAGTGGGTTCAACTATTTACCATACATGATCATGACACATTATCTGGACTTCTTATTTTAAATTTAAAACCTGAAACCCTAAATATTTTCTGTGCCAGGGGTGGTTTATTTCTTTTTTCTAAATGGAAAAATTTTTACTCCTTCCATGCATGCTCCTCTAATGGATTCCAGTATATAAGCAGGGAATCTTTCATTTCAAAGGAGACGAAGATTGAGATGATAGCGTTTATATTGCAGAACAGATGACTGAAATGAAAATCCAAACTATCAGTCAAGCAGAAAATGGCTTATCATATTTCGTCAGTTCATATTTCATTGGTGTTAACCTCATATCTCACTACCCTTCAATGTTTTGACATTAGCGATGGACAGAAAGGAATTTCCTAAAATTTGTAGGAGGCAGAATAAAATAAAGACTGCAAGACTTCTTTTTGTTGCTGTTTTGTTTCCCATGATTTACTTTCTAAGAAGGGGATGTATAAAGTACTAGACTTTCTCAGCTCTTTAGTGAGAAAGCATCAAATTATCACAAGGTATAGAAAAATAAACTCGTTTTCCAGCCTGTAGCCTTGCCTTCCTCTGTACGATACTTTTAAAAGTGTTATGAAATAACATTGTGAACTGTTCTGTCATTTCCAGTGATTTTTGCCTGTTGTAATTGTCTGTACTTTGCAAGATAATTTCCTAACTGAGAATTCTTTTACTTGTGTGTGGAAATGTAGTGCTATCCCAAAACTAAAATCCCAGAAAAATCCAAAATCCAACAACGGCTACGTATCGGGAGACTCCATCAACTTATGGATCCATGGCCATGGATATTTTTTTTTCTTGCCTGTGCAACAGTTTATAAGAACATAATCTTATAAGATCCAGTGCTCTTTCATTCAACCAGACCAATTGTCTACATGGTGTAATATCCTGCCTTGGTCACTCTAAACATTTATCCAGAAGATATAAAAAAAGATACAGCTACTGCTATGGTTTGCATTCCTCTTCCCTGCCTGATGCCATCCCAATCCCTGTAGGTAAGAACTCAGAGATAAAATCAGACTGCATTCACCTGTCATTTGGACACGAACAAAATCTTTCTCCCCCTTAGTGTCTGAGCAACAGCACTTTCTATGATTTACCCGTAAATCACCTGGTGATGCCCATTATTTATAGTCAGCAAATAAGGGACTTGAAATTTTTGCTTCTAAATTAGACTGCATTAAATTACTGTTTGGTTCCAAAATCAAAACTGCTGAGCAGGACACTTTATATACACACTCAATATATGTAGTTTTAATATATTTATATATAACATATAGCAGGACACTTTATATATGCACTCAGTATGTGTAGTTTTAATATATTTATACATAACATGTAGATGTATTATGTACACATATAAATGTATTTACACATATATACATAAGTCCCTTTTGCTGGCCCACTATGACAAAAGTTTCTCTTTTTCCCCCTCCTCCTTCTGAATTATTTTCTATTTATAGATTTTTAATTGTTGTGCTTAATAAAAAAAATAAAAGAGAGAGAGAGAGAAAGGCACCAAATAAATGAAGGGGACCTGACAAATGGAAAAGGCGCTATAAATAAAAATATAGGGAGGAAAAAGGAGAAAGAATGGGAGAGAGATTTTAACTGGGACAGAACCAAGTCCCCTATTTATGCAAAATTAAGCATCATGTCTAACTTGTGACCTTCGTCTTGATGCTCAATGAAACCCACTGAGTTCACGAAAATCACAAAAGATATCTGACCTTCATCTTGTCTAAATATTAATTATTAGCAGATATTTGTGCTTCTTAGGACTGCTTCAGCTCATTTTCCTTAAAGCACCAAAGCAGAGCTGAGAATGTGATGGGGTAACCATAAAACACAGAGCAATCCTGTCTGTGGGAGCTGTGCCTCGAGTTCCTGTGTGGGGGAGATGTCATGATAGTTTAACTACCTCGGCTCAGGTTGAAATGTGAAAATCCTTCTCTTTTTGGCTCTTTGTTATTCATCTCAGCATAAAATCAGTAAGTTCCCCATTAGCTGCTTCTTAACATCTTAATCCCAAACTCATAAAAATTCACAAAAGCCTTTCTAGTGACTATGGTATTGGATTTTTTTTTTAATTTTCTGGGTGGTTGAAGTGACAATTTCACAGAAAGAAATGGCATATTCCAGAAAACCTCAGCATGTTTAGGCTATGTGCCACTTAGAGGCATTCCCTGTCTTTGGAGTGGATTATGTTACACACAGAGATTGTTACACAGAAGGAAACTCCATGTTGACACTCCTTCTCCTCTTCTTTTCTTTATATATTATATTTTGCTTCCATTATGTACCAATGCAAAGTCAAGGCTGGCAGCTGAGCTGCTCAGCAGAGCTGCAGATCTCAGTAGTTTTGGACAGTTTTCCTGGCTCTCCTTATTCTTTGCCATGTTATTTTGGAAAAGTTCCTCCTTACCTTCATTTATCCATTTCCTCAGAGTAATAGAGAACATTAATCATCGCTGTGAGCTGTTCTGAAGCCTAAAGATGAAAAATGCTCGTTATTAATGATATTAATTTATAGGTTATACGTTTTCCCATGAACTGCATAACATATAACCACTGTTGTGTTAAGTCAGGTTTGGAAAAGAGGTTTTTCGGCAGAAGAACAGAATCCTAGAGGTAGAAAATTTTACAGAAGTAGCTTCTGTTCTTCTCTAACACATATATAAGCCGGATATTACTTTGAATTAAATTTCTATGTAAAATATTTGTCTGGGTCCGAAGTTTATACAATGTATATTTTGTTTCCTAGAGCTTTTTTCTTTTGGTAAATTACATTTGCCTTTTTCTTCTTTTTAATGAGACTTACTTTGCCTGACTTTGTTTACAGTTACAGATCGCCTTCTTGATTTCCCAGTCATGCTTTAGCAGAGCAATTAAGTCTCTAAACTGCAGGGGAATGCATTGCAGTTCTTTGATTTTCAACAGCAGAAAGGAGGAAAGCGTTTCAGTTGCAAAGTCATAAGAAGAGAAATCGAAGGAATCATAACACACACAAATCCGAATGGACCCTCTTTGAGTTTCACAATTAAGATGCCTGTAATGAGCAACTAACTCAATAACAATCATCATGAACCACATATTGACTGCTGTAGATCCATCACCTTTGTTTACCCAGGAATTGGGGCTCCATGGCTTAAATTTATGGTTTATGCTAGTGGTCAATAAATTCTATGTCTGTAAATTGTTTTGTAAAATGGTTAATTTTCTTTTCCCTCTCTCACCACTTACCCCCCAGCGCAGTGCTCAGTGTAGATGCGCAGCCTTAATTGGTTTAGTTGCAAGAAGATAATCTTTTTTTCCCCCTTTCTTGCTGTTGCCTGTTAGCTTAAAGGCTTTTTAGCTGAAGGTTGATAATTATCACTGAGAAGAAACTAGCACATCAGGAGTTCATTTTCCATCTTAGCACTTGTGGCGCTCCTTTGAACTCCTCGCGCCAAACCCGTGTTCCCACTCTGTCACTTTCCTCCCTCCATCATAAAAAGGTCTCAGCAGCCGGCGGCTCCAGCCTTTGCTGGCGGGCAGAGGGCATCGCTTCTCCCGAGAGCTCCCCCAGCATGGACAAATTGCACGAGACATTGATAAACATGGAAGATGCTTTGGGTTCGGAGCACTCCGTCTGCCTATCGTCCTGGGACTGGAAAAGCTCCGCTGGGTCTTTTGAGCTGCACCCCGTCTCACCCCCACACAGCTTGTCCCCGACGCCCTCCTTCGAATCCTACTCCTCATCTCCTTGCCCAGCAGCGGCAGAGACCCCCTTTGGAAGTGGAGGCAGCAGCCTGGTGGGCTACAGCCTGGTGGACTTCCCCCCCTCCTACCTGCCCAGCCCGGGGCAGGCCCGGCTGCCCAAGGGCACCAAGGTGAGGATGTCAGCCCAGCGCAGGAGGAAGGCCAGCGAGAGGGAGAAGCTGAGGATGAGGACCCTGGCCGACGCGCTCCACACCCTGCGCAACTACCTGCCCCCCGTCTACAGCCAGAGAGGACAGCCCCTCACCAAAATACAAACCCTGAAGTACACCATCAAGTACATCAGCGAACTGACGGAGCTCCTCGACAGCGTCAAGCGGGTGTAGACCCCACCTGGCTCAGGGTCTTTACAAAGAGGGAAAAAAAAGCCCATCAAAATTTCTTCCTCATCAGAGCATGGTGTCAGAGGAGGACGGCACGAAGGAAGGAGAGCAAGGGCCCCCCACTGTACATGGGATGCTGGAAGGTGATGTAGGATTGCCTGAAAAACTGAGCTGCAGGTTGCCAATAGAAGTCTTGCTATTTGCTTTTTATGTCTTTTTTAATTATTTTTAATAAGTTTGTGAGAAATATTAAACCTAGTCTGATACAAAAGTAAAAAAACCCAAAAAACCCCCAACTAATATTCCTTGGTTTTACATATCACTGTTCTGATCTCGGTTTATAAGGACAATAGTAAATCCAGAGGTGTTAAATTGAATTTTAAAGAAGTAAATGACAATAACATTGTAAGAATACTACATGCATTGATTTGTAGGCACTTTAATACTAGGATGAGGAGGAACATGACATGTATAGTTAGTTCAAGTATTGTCTATTTATCCACACTGCCACTGTACCTAAAAATCAAGAAATTAACTAAGCAAACATATAATGTCATAGTCTGTGTCCTGTATTATGTATCTGATGGATAGATAAGTAAAATCTAGTGATGGTTGCTAAACACATATTGGAAATTAAATATATGCAAACTGAGATTCTGTACAGAAAAATTGCTGCTAAGTCCTCTCTTCTTTATTAATATATACAAAAACTGGTTTTGTATATTATATGTAAAAATCTACTTCTTCAATGCTGACAAATGCTGGAAGACATTTTTACACTGAATTTATTGAACAAATAATGTTAGGTAGAGTTATCATCCTACTCTCTGACATGAAATAAATTAATTCAGGTTTCACAAAGACGTGAACTTTTATTCTCATGGTGTACTGAAACCTAGGAGGGCTCTTTTTTTCTTTCCCAAGTTCTGTTTTACAATTATCTTGTATTTTTTTTCCCCGAGCTGACCCACTCTTCTTCTCATATGGTACATGCACACTGGAGCAATCAGCATGAAATGCAGCAGTATCTCAGAAATACACCTATGCCTAAATTCATGCAGGTACCATGTCACTCATATATTTAAGCATATCCCATATGCTTTCATTTTGATATAACCTACATTAGATTTCTTACTGGCTTTAGTGTTTCAGCAAGAATATAAGTAGAATAATTTTTAAAGCCCTATAAAACTGTCAAATTAGAGAAAATTTTAATACCCATANAACTGTCAAATTAGTTGGATTATAGGTTGGACTAGATGATCTTCAAGGTCCTTTTCAACCTTATCTATACTGTGATACTGTGAGATGGCAAGACTAATGTTAGCACAGCACTCCTCAGTTTAAACCTGTGCAGTTGATCCAGATTTGAGCAGTTAAAGAAACACACAGATCCAGACTGACCTTGTCTATTAGAAAGGGAACAAAACTGTACATGGCACAGAAACAGCACTAAGAGCCTGATTCCACATCCTTTCTCAGTCTCACGTTCACCGGTACAGGCAAACCAGCAGCAGATGCAGAGGAAGGTGGTCTGTGACAGCCCAGAATGACAGGACTATCAGAGTTCACAATTACAGGTGTTGGATATGTTGTCTGTGTTTGAGAATACTTTTAATCTTTTCCCTTAAATCTCCCAGATGTGAAGCTTCTGGTAGTGACTATACCCATCCAGCTTTTCAGCTGTGGAAGCCCAGAGGGGCACAGTTAAAGCAGAGAAGCAAGGAGTTAAAAGCATCTGCTTTCTTTGCCATTTTATTTATTACCTTGGATGGTAATCCAGCATTGCTGCCTCAGTTTACCTGTCTGCAAACAAAGAGTGATAACTTAGGGCTTCTGAAATCTGCTGCTCCCAAAGCCAAGTGATGCTGCATGCAGTGTCCCAGAGGAGGTACTCAGCAGATTTGGGAAGTGTCTCAGCATTTCTCCCCACAGAAAGCTGCAGGTGAAGGGCCTGAACTTGCTGTGGTGTAACTTGTTAAGGCCTCAGGTTTGTTCCTCTGACTCCTTGCAAATCCAAGGTAGAGCAACAGCTCTAGGTAAGCCTAAAGGTAAGGCTGTGAGTCTCAGGAGAATGTTGTAGTGCCTCTGTGCCAGTGAACTAGACCTTGGCTATCTCTACCAAGCCTTCCAGGGGCTGCAGTCCCAGGCTCTGGAATGACAGGGCTGCATTGAAGCTGAGACCTCAGGGATGGAGCTGCAATAAATCGCTGCCTGAATAGCAACAAGACCAAAGCCAACATCCAACAATGCCTTGTATTCATGCACCACTTAATTTGTTTGATCATCTCCCAGAGCCTCTCTCCGTGCACTGGGGAAGGGGGGTTTGGGTTATGGGGCAAGGGACTTAGATGTGTGAGTAGGAGGGAAAGAGAGGTTTAGTATGTGACTGTGACCGAGATCTCCCAGGATTTGCCACATTTGTTCCTCCCTTGCCAG
>WEKX01013712.1:6279-23368 GCA_013390025.1 Pitta sordida | reverse complement strand
TGTGATTCTGTGATTCTGTGAAAGTGACTCGTAATGATTGTCGTACGATACACACCATCTGCTGGTTCTTGTTTGGTTGAGGGTTTTGTCTAGTTTAAATACAGCAGAAAGAGGCTCTACTCTGTGAGATTGAACAGGTAGAATTTCTATACAAATGAGAACTTTTCCTAAAAGTTCAGAGAAACACACGGAACAGACCAAGCCTTACCATTGTTTTTAACGATGTGGAATACACTAAAGTGAAAACAAAAACGAGTACCGCATACAGATAAAAAATCTCCAGATACTTGCTTCTTTTTTTTCCCATTGCTGCTGCTGAGAAATGATGAAAAGAAGTAGAAACCCAACAGAGTAAGAAATATCCATCCTGAAACATCCTCATGACACCTGGATCTCCCTCAGTAGCCTGAGTAGATATTATTCTCTGTGTCCTGCACACAATAGGAAGTCACACTGTGAAGGTTCCTCCTATTTTCTTCAGGGATATTCCAGGCATAGTGTGCTTCATTCACTTGCAAGAAGGTGGAAACATCTTTGCAGATACTTTTACATTTGTGGAGACATATTGCTGAGCTTTTGTGTCAGCCTTGTAACAAGCAAATATTCTTTATATGTAACATGTACAAGGAATATATGAGTAATACAGAGATCCCCTGAATCTGGGAAAGGAGGAGCAGAACACATGCAGAATTTTGAATGAATAGTTTCATTGAAATGTAAGCTATGTATTGGTGAATTACGTGCCTTTTTTCCTGAAAGTCGGAAGCAAGTATGAAACCAGCAGGTAGCAGTCTATTGTAAGAAGCTTTATAATCTCAGTAATGAGTTGTACACTTGTCCAGCCTCAAATATCTGTTGTAATAAAATACAGCAATTTTTTTTTTGCAGCAGCAGAGGAAAAAATATATCCAACTTCTTTGCAGAAAGAAAAGCAATTTTTGTGCCAACTTGTTGATTTATATGAGTTTGCAATGGTATTTATTAGTGCAGTGTAGTGCCAGTATTGGCTGCCTTCAAGCTTGTAGAGAACCTTGCCAAGGTAGTCTAACAGTTACTTTAAAGTTACTTCAACTATATTATATTATATGCCCTGTTTATTACAAATTTCAGTGATGTTTTTAAGGTCATGATAATATTTTCAAACAATTCTAATAATATATGTATATATTCCTATACTTTCACTCTAAAGCTATCAGCTGTTTTATAGTAATTATTGTCATTATTTTCTCTTTATTGTCAGAGCAGGAAATCAATTTCAACTGTGGTTAATATCCCCTACACATTTTTTTCCTACACTTACATTAAAATTCTGAAAAACAATATGCAACAAAACTGACTTTGTTACTCAACTCCCAGTTTTGGTATTTTCTGTGGTTAAGACACTGTTGTGTTATTTCTGGAAGGTGTAATGACATCCAAACATTATCATAGTTTAGGGAGTTAAATATTTACACCATAATTAGAGGGCATATTTCATTTTCCTCAATTTGTATGTAACATTGACCATTTCCCTATGACTTATATTTTGAAAAATGTTCTGTTAAAAAAAAAAAAAAAAAGTTCTTTTACAATAGTCCACTCCAGGACATGCAACATAATGAATGGAATTTTCCTCCATGGTCTTCAAAACTGTCTGCTTTTTCTGTCCTTCTTCATTAGAGAAATTCTACTAGCACTCAATAAGAATTTTCAACTTGAATGCCTTTACCTGCAACACACTTTACATACCTCAGGGACTACAGAGTATTTGCTTATGTGATAGTTGAAAAAGCGGATGGCTTTCCATGTACAATATTATCAAGTATATTTTACAGAAGTCTGCCAGATATTATGCCACTTTTATTCCCCCTAGCTTTACTCTCAGAAATAATAACATGTTTTTTTGAGTTCTTATCAAGAAAAAGTGAATTTCCATGTCAGACTGCTGCCTGGAGGATGTTGAGAACTGAACCATAAATGAAAAGACCTCATTGGTTGAAACAGTAACTAAGTATCAGAATTCAGACTGGAAGCAAGATACTGTAGCAACACCAATCCACCATTTACTTAATGCTTAGGTAGCAAGTCCTCTTAATGGAGTGAAAAGGGAGGAAACCAGTTCCAGCTCCCGGGATATCAAACATTTGTGTGTGAACATTTGTGAAAAATTGAAAGGATAGTGCTCAGCTTTCATGTCAAGTACATTTCTGGAAAATCACAGAATCACAGAATCACAGAATCAGTAAGGTTGGAAAAGACCATAGAGATCAGCAAGTCCAACCTATCACCTATTACTTAACCTAGCCAAACCTGTTACCTAACCTGTTGCCATTCTACTACCCACACACCATCCTACCTATAACACACTACCCTAATATCTAGGTCATGCCACCAAATACATCATCCAACCTTTTCTTAAAGACCTCTAAGGACGGTGACGCCACCACCTCTTTGGGCAGCCCATTCCAGTGAAAGATCACCTTCTCTGTGAAAAAGTTCCTTCTAATGCCCAGTCTAAATCTCCCCTGATGCTGTTTAAGACTGTGTCCTCTTGTTCTATCACTGGTAGCCAGAGAGAAGAGACTGACATCCAGCTGGCTACACCTCCCTTTCAGGGAGTTGTAGAGAGCGATAAGGTCTCCCCTCAGCCTCCTCTTCTCCAGACTGAACAATCCCAGCTCTCTCAGTCGCTCCTCATAGGGCTTGTGTTCCAGCCCCTTCACCATCCTTGTCACCCTTCTCTGGACACGCTCAAGGATCTCAACATCCCTCTTAAACTGAGGAGCCCAGAACTGAACACAGTACTCCAGGTGAGGTCTAACCAGTGCCGAGTACAGGGGGAGAATAACTTCCCGAGTCCTACTGACAACACTATTCCTGATGCAGGCCAGGATACCATTAGCTTTTCTGGCCACCTGGGCACACTGCTGCCTCATGTTAAGTTTTCTATCAACCAGCATTCCCAGGTCCCTTTCCACCTGATCCTCCTGCAGCCACTCCAACCCCAGCCTATAGTTCTGCATGGGGTTATTGTAACCGAAGTGTAGGACCCGACACTTAGACTGGTTGAACCCCATGCCATTGGATTCAGCCCATCTATCCAGCCTGTCAAGGTCTCTCTGCAAAGCCCTCCTACCTTCCTCCAGATCTACATTTACCCCCAGCTTGGTGTCATCCGCAAACTTGCTAATAATAGTCTCCATCCCTTCGTCCAGATCATCAATAAAGATATTGAACAGGACAGGTCCCAACACTGAACCTTGAGGCACCCCACTAGTGACCGGCCTCCAACCGGACACAGCACCATTAACCACCACTCTCTGAGCTCTGTTATCCAACCAACTCCTGATCCAGTCCACTGTAAACCCATCCAAACCACAAGCCTCCAGCTTCACCAGGAGTTTGTTATGGGGGACAGTGTCATAGGCTTTACTAAAATCCAGGTACACCACATCAACAGCTCTTCCCTCATCAACCAGGCGGGTCACCTGATCATAGAAGGAAATTAGATTGGTCAGGCAGGACCTTCCTTTCCTGAAGCCATGCTGACTAGGTCTGATCTGCTTATACTCCTGGAGGTGCAACATCATTTTCCTTAAGATGATTTGCTCCATAATTTTGCCTGGCACCGAGGTCAGGCTAATAGGTCTATAATTTCCTGGGTCCTCCCTCCTACCCTTCTTATGGATAGGTATCACATTGGCCAACTTCCAATCTTTTGGAACCTCCCCAGTAAGCCAAGACCTCTGATAGATGATTGAGAGAGGCTTAGCAAGCTCAGCTGCCAGCTCTCTCAACACTCTAGGATAACTCAGAGTATTTGCAAAACTAGATTTTTATTCATTACAGCTGATCAAGAGTTCCCCCTAGTAATACAAACTCTTTAATTATTGCTTACACAGACTTAGAAAATTGCCTGTGTATTGAGAAGAACAAAAATTCTCAAATCCTAACACAGCAAACCAAATTTGTCAGAGGAAGACCTTTAGCCATCAAAGGAGTTGTGGAGGAAACAAAACTTGCTGAAACCACAATTTTATCAAAGTGTTTATAATATGTCTCTTCATGGTTGGAAGATGAATACACATTTGAACTATGATGAATTTAGTAAAATGCAAGCCATTTGTTAACCACTGTTCAGGCAAAATAATATGTGCATGGACAATGTATATTCCGCATCTGCTGCAGCTGACAGAAAAACAAAAATATATTTCATGAATATGAACTACTGGGAAATTTGATTTTTATTGTATTTTGAAATTACAGGCTTGCTGATTCCTTGCCTTCAAAAGATTATTTCTATGATGCAATTTCCAGCGTCTTCTTAAATTCAGCTTAACTTTGCTATTCTTAAGGAGCTTACTGGAACTATGCTGCATTTTAAGACCTGTCTTCAACTATCTCATTTTGAAAAACAGCAAAGTCACCTAAAAATATTGCATTGATGTGTCTAACTTGAACCATAGTTCCTTGGAATTTTTCTTGGTATCGAAGAGTCACATATTCCTGTCTTACATCAAGTTCAAGAGAACAGTATCAACTAGTTGCGTAAACTTGATTTCTCTTAACTGTGATGAAGTCACAGAATCACAGAATCACAGAATCAGTAAGGTTGGAAAAGACCTTAGAGATCATCGAGTCCAACCTATCACCTATTACCTAACCTAGCCAAACCTGTTACCTAACCTGTTGCCATCCTGCTACCAACACACCAACCTACCTATAACACACTACCCTAAGGTTATAAATTGAGAATATACAAACAAGGACTTATAAGTCTGAAGGCATATTAAATTTTATTTCACACTCACAAAAGGGCAATTCTGTCTTTCTTAGCCAGCTCTTATTAGTAAGATACCTGAATTCTTATGATATTTAGCACACTGTGATACATAAGGCAGCCAGAACCTATCAGCTCATCCACAGAAAACAAAGAATGTTGGTACTCATGCCGACAGTTTCTATTCACTTAGGGAATGCCAAAGGGAAGGTGACAAACAGGCAAAATAAACCCAGAAAAAAATACAGTTCACAGAGTTCAGAGTGTGTCAAATTATTTTAGTAAGGATATGTTAATAAGTAAAATTAAATAACATAATTTTGATGCACTATCTTTGCAATTAAAAAGCCAGTTTGGTGGAATCAAATTACATGATAATTTTTAAAAAATGAGACCAGAATTTTTCATTTTGATTTTATTGCTTTAGTAACATTAACAGCAGAATTATAACAAAAATATTGAAGCTGTGAAATGCAGTAAAAATATAATAATTTTAGAACCTTGCAGCAGCTATGAATTACACAATTTCAAATTTTTCTCATGAGAAGATTGTTTGTTATAAGCCTTAGATTACTTTGGTTGTGGTGGGGAAATCCTCAAACTTTCATCTATTTGCTTTAGAAAGGATTCTTGTGTGTAAATACTGACATATATATGACATAGTTAATTTTCAAGATTTACTTTGTAGTTTGTTTTGAGAATCACTGTATTTGACTGAAAAAAAAGATGACACATCTATGTTCTTAGTAAAAATCCATCAGCCAACCACACTTCAGGTCCAAAGCATAACTTTGCTTGTACATTAATGTAGATTGTATATGTGCTGTAGTCTGGTTTAGGAATATAAATAGCCTTTTAAAATACACTTATGCACATGGAATAATTATTCATATGAATACAATAATTATGGTAGAGCATATTTTTAAAAGCAAAAACACAGGCTCTTCCCTGGCCAAAGGAGTTCTTCAGCAACAGGAATGCCCTTGAGCAGAAAACGAAAAAGGGATTATTAGGGACTATTTTCTGAAGATCATGGAGCTGTATTAGGTTGCTTGTTTTTTGTAGCAGGGGGCTGCTTCTGTGAGAAGCTGCTGTACATTTCCACTATATCCTAAAGAGCCAACACCAGCTGTCTCCAAGACACATTCCCCATCTGCCTGTGCCACTGGTGGGGAAGAGGTAGAGAAAATCTGGAGTTAAACTGAGTTTGGGAAGAAGGGAGGGGTGGGGGAAAGGTATTTTAAGATTCTGGTTTACTTCTCATTATCTTATTCTGATTTGATTGGTAATAAGTTCAATTAACTTAGCCAAGTTGAGTCTGTTTTTCCCATGACAGCAACTAGTGACTGATTGCTCATTGTCCTTATCTCAATCCATGAACCTTCTGTTATATTTTTTCTCCTGCCCAGTTGAGGAGGAGAGTTTCAGTGGGCACCTCACAGCCTGTCAGGGTCAACTCTCCAGAGAGGCTTTCATCAGTTAGCCTTGTAGATAATAATATTAATATTGTTGTCCCTGATTCACTATTACTAAAAAAAACCCAACAAACCAACCAAACAAAACATATTGGTTCTGAAAGAAACTCTTTACAATAAAAGAAAAAAAATATGTATGTTGTGGTGTTTTTTATATAGGGGGTGAAGGAGTAGAGATATTTTATTGATTTTGTGTGTAGATTTTTGTAATTGGTAGTGTTCAGTTTATTAAAATTTTTATTGAATTTAGAGTATGTAGGTATATAATTTTCGTTTTTTGGATACTTTTTGGTGCTTTTTATAGTTGTGGTAGTTTTGTTGTTTTGTTTGGTGTACAGTTTTTGTTGTCTTTATGTATCTTTTTTAAGGCTTGTAGGACTAGGTGTAGCTCTAAAATCTTTGTCTGCTACACCTATGTGGGCTTACATTCCAACAAATCTTCCAATTATCGTAATTTGTTATATCAGTTCTGTTCTCTAATTGCTTTTAAAAGAGCAAGTGATTTTTTTTCTCCTTTAATGGATCAGAGAGATTTGATAAAAATTGGGATTTAGTTACAGAGCTGTTAGTCATAGAATCATGAAATGTGTTGAGTTGGAAGGGACCTTTGAAGTTCACACAGTCCAACCTTTCTGCCAGAGCTGGGGACATTTTTCACTAGATCAGGTTATTCAAAACCCCACTCCATCTTACCTTGAACATTTTGAATGACAGGGCATCCACAGCTTCTTGGGGCAACCTGTTGCAGTGTCTTGCTGCTTCCATCACAAATAAAAAAATTTCATGTGTCCAGTCTAAATATATTCTGAGTTTAAAATCATTGCCCTCTGTCCTGCCACTATATACCTTGGTAGAAGGTTTCTATCTATCTTTCTTAGAAATCCTCTTTATATATTGAAAAGGACACAGTAATGTCTCCTTCAAACCTTATCCTCCAGCCTGAGCAATCCCAACCCTCTGAGCCTGGCTTCATAAAAAGGTGGCTCCAGCCCCCAAATTATTTTTCTGACCCTCTCTGGACTTATTCTGATATCCCTGTGTCTTTCAGGGGAGCCCAGAGCAGGATGAAGCTCTCCAGGTGGGGTCTCACCAGAACAGAGCAGAGGGGCAGAATCCTTTCCCTCAACCTGCTGCCCACTGTGCTGGGGGTGCAGCCCTGGACTCAGTTGGTTTCTGGGCTGCCAATGCACAGTACAGGTCTAAATCAAATTTTTCATTAACCAGTAACATTTACCTTACTCTGCAGGGTTGCTCTCAGATCATTCATCCACCAGTCTGTACAGATATCGGATATTACCCTAAATCAGGCGCAGGAGCTTGTACTTGACCTTGTTGAATTTGATGAGATCCACATGAGCCCATATCTCCAGCCTGTTAAGGTTGCTCTGGATGATGTTTCTTCCTCTAGCAAATTAACTTCACCGTTCATCTTGGCATAATCTGCAACTTGCTGATCCCACTAACTGTAATGATAAAAATATTAAATAGTGTTGAGACCCTGGAGGGTGAACACACATTACTGGTTTCCATTTGGATATTGAACTATCAACTGCAATCCTTTGCACTTGGTCATCCAGGCAATTCCTTATACATCTAATAGCCCATTCTCAAACCCATATTTCTCAAATTTAAAGATAAGGATGTTGTCACAGACTGTATCAAAGGCCTTACAGAAGTTCTAGTAGATGATAGCTATAGCTTTTCCCTTGTCCTCTAAAGCAGTTGATCCATTATAGAAAGCCACTATCTCAGTCAAGCGCGGTATTCCCAGGGTGTCTGTCTCTATTCACCTTGTCTTCCTTATTCTCAACCTATCTTGCAGTCAGAGCTGCTCCATAATCTTCCCAGGCACATAGATGAGGCTGACAGATTGATATTTCCTTGTTACTCTTGAAATGATCATGTTTCCCTTTCTATAGTTGATAGGGACTTCACTTGACTGTCATGACTTTTAAAATATGGTAGAGAATGGTAATTTGGCAACTTACATCAAATAATTCCTCCAGAACACAAGGATGTATCCTGATTTATTCAATGAAATTGTGTAGGTTCCACAGGAGGTCTTAAGTCTGGTTCTTTCCTATGTTAGGAAATACTTTTGTCTCCAGTTCTTGAGGTTGAGACATGTGGGAGGGGAGATTACCACTGAAAAATGAGGGAAATAAATTTTTTACTTCCTCAGCCTTCTCTGTGTTAGTTGTCACTAGTACTCCAGACAGGCCAAGGACGTTTCTGGTCATCTTCCTGTTCTCGACAATGTACTTGTAAAAGTTCTTCTTATGCTTTGCATCCCTTACCAAACTCAGCTCCAGCTATGTCTTAGCTCTCCTGATTTGATCCCTACGCAACAGCATCCCTATATTCTTCCCAGCAGACAAGTTTCTAGTTCCACTGCCTGTGCATTTTTTTCTTACACTTTTGTTTGATTAGAATGCCCTTATGAGCTGTTACGTTCTCATGCCATCCTTGTTTGATTTCTGACATACAGGAATCAAGACCTCTTTCACTCTCAGACAAATGGGCTTAAATAATTGTCATATCATTTTTTTCCTGAGGGCAATTTCCCAGGGGGTCTACCAATTCCTTAAATAACTGAATGGTTTTCCTCCTAAAATCAGTGTCCTTACTCTACTTCTCGTAGTGAATTCCACCAAGGCATAATCACTGCAGTCCAGACTGCCTACAGTCTTTAAATCTTTAATTAGTTCATCCATGTTGGCCAGCATCATGTCTAGTGACGTTTCTCTTCTGTTTAGACTGTCTATCAATGGGATTAAGAAATTATCCTCTACACAAGGAGAATATTCTTGAAGCAAGTGTCTACAGTTGCTGACAGCGTGCTATGATCCTTTTCTAGCAGATATCAGGGGGATAGAAGTTCCCCAGCAGGTTCAGAGCCTGTGGGCATGATATTTTCTGTAACTGAAGTACGAATGCTTCAAACAGGCTCCTATCAGTTGGGCTATGAGCAAACAAGAATTCTCCATGTTGGTTTGGCTCTGAATTTCTACCCATATTCTCTCAACCCATTCATTACTGTTTTTCAAAGAGAGCTGTTTGCAGTTAACCCATTCTTTCACATATTGAAAGCCCTTCTTCCTTCCCGTGCCTTCTGAACAGTTTAATGACACTGGTTATAGTGCTCCAATGGAGTGATTTATCCCCCTATGTGTGAGCAATTGCAGTCAGATCATGGAATCCCAGCTGCACAGTGGCTTTCAGCTCCTTCTGCTTGTTACCTTCACTGTGCATATCGTTATAGAGGCACATCAACTGGCCTACTGATTGTACTATAAAACACATAAAAAGAACATTTGCTCATGAAAAAGATGATATGGGAAAGGTCGAGGTAAAAGAAATGTTTTAGAGCCCTGCAAAGAAAAGTAATCATTAAGAATTTGATAGCATAGTGTTCTGACACTATATTGTATAATTTCTTGAACATGTTCACCTGAGGAATATTTGATTTCATTAACAAACTGGGAAAACTTGATAATTCTTTTAGCATTTTTCCCATTTATTCTACTTTAATGGAGAGAGAAAATGAAAAAGGAAAGAATAACCATGACATTTCAGATGAATGGTTGATTGTGTTTTAGCAGGCATTCCTGCAGTGCCCTCTTGTGACAACTGAGCTGTATGCCCTTGAAAATATCTTTGACCGTAATACAAAGTAACAGGAGTTTCCAGGCTTGTTCAAAACTGCCAAAAATTTGTCAGGTGTTTAGTCTCCCAAAATGACAAGTACCAGCTACTTCAGAACAGAGAAAAAAATCTCAGATTTCTTCCATATCAGAAGGTTCCTCATAAATTATGTCAAGCTTAATTCCTATTAAAAAAATATAAAAACATTTACTTCAAGCTAAGTCACCATCTTATTTAGTTATGAATTCTATTACTGGCTACAAAGACATTGAATTATTTTTTAAAATCTGATGTTCTTTACCCTCAGGAATATATTCTGTCCCTGAGTCTACCTGCTCATTTCTAAATTGTTAATTTATTATTTTTTAATTTCACTGTCATTTCCATTGTTTTCCTGGTACAAGAAGAAAGGAGATATATGCATAAGAAAGAAGATATGCACAGATTAACTTCTTAGGCAATTAGCCATTTTATTAAAGTAATTTCCAACCCTTTTTGGATCTGTATTGACTTATATCCTCATGCAGTTTGTTGACATTTCTTAAATAAGATGTTTAGGACAATCTGTCTGTATTCCATTCTAACACACTTGTAGGCACTGTCTTCACTAAGAAGTACTACTATGTATTTGAGTTTTCATATTTTTTTAGTGTGTTAATATTAAATATTTATTATGTTAAATTTTTAATATGTTAATATTACTGTCTTTCCCAGTTGGTCTCTGGTGACATGCATATTTATGTCAAAATAAGGAAATAGCCTTGGTATCACTATAGTTGGTTTTAGCTTGAAGCTTAATTACTTTAGTGCAAATTCATTTAAAAATAATGACTGGAGCCAAGTAAAATTCTGCACAGAAAATGTGTCCAGTTCAATGCGTCTTGCTGGATCCCTGTAGGAAAGAGACTAGAATATTTTCACTCATTTTTTTCATTAATTTGCTCATATTCAGTAGCTATCTATGTTTATTTCTATTTGGACAAAATATCTTTCATAAACCCCAGCATTCAAATTCTGTTGACTGTGGAGGATTTGGCATTGGAACAGGCATCCCAAGATCATTACATTTCTTGTATTCTTTAGCTTATCATGTTTATTCACTCAAGACCGGCAACTTTTATGGCAATTCTTCATGAGGTTCAAACAAAATGTTCCTCTGAATGTCTACAGATCCTTTCTAATGTCGACTTATTTATTCCTCCTGCCTTTATTAGACTCTATATTAAATAAACATAACTAGGTAGGAAGAGTTTATCTTAGATTATGTGTTTGAGCTAGAAAACCAAAGTTAATTATTATTCTGTTATATCTGTCTTGTGAAGCATCCAGAGAATCAGCAGCCATCTAAGATATGAACACATTTTTTCCTGCTTTTTATAGTTCCAGAATATTTTTTTGAAGTCAACAGAGTTGCGTATGCATTGTTAGTGTCTATTATGTAATTTTGTATTTGGAGAAACAGAGAAGACAGGAAATCCAGCTGAGTTTTTTTCTATCAAACCCAGCCTACTCAGGCCAAAACCTAAAAATTGAATCAAAAAGTATTAAGTATAGGAGATTCAGGCAAGTCCATAAAATGCACTTATGTTTCCATATTACTTTTTTTTAATATCAAAAACATATTTAATTTTTATAAAAGTACAATATTGATATGTATCCTGACTCTTACAGTAAAATAGGAATTTATCAAAACCTTGCGGCATAACTGCATGAGGTATTCCATTTATTTCAATAACTAATACAACATAAGGGCACAAAACATTTTATCCTACATCATTCAGTCCCCTATATACCCATGAACAGTTGATTAGTAAGTTAGACCTTTGGGATCACCAGAGTAATTCTGGGATGCAGATGCTAGAGAATCACAGAATAGCAGAATATTCCAAGTTGGAAGGGACTCACAAGGATCATCTAGTCCAACTCCCAAGCAAATCAATCATACAGGGATCAAACCCACAACCCTGGTGCCATGAGCACCACTTTTTATCAATCTGAGCCAATCTCAGGGTCATGTCATCATTTCTTTTTAAATTTGTTTTATAACCAACTCCCCATGCCATTATCCCTTTATCTAGACCATGTCAATGAGTTCCTCATCCAGTCTTTTCTTAAAAACACCTCCGGGAATGGTGTCATGGTTTGACCCTGGTTGGATGCCAGAGATTCACCACAACCTCTCCTGAAGGAGAAAAATTGGAAAATAAAACTGGAAAATAAAACTGGTCACAGGCAAAAAAAGCAAGGCAACTACAAGTAAAGAATATAAAGGATTTATTTACTAACAAACAAGATAAGAACTGCGAAGGAAGCATCATTTAAAAGGCAACCCTTTTCCCCCCACCCCTCCTTCTCTTACAACAGATCTAATATTCCCTTTTTCACCAGGAGACAAAGGGGACATAGGGTAGGGGTAAACCAGGCAAGTTGGTATTTCTGACCAGATCCAGGATAGGAACCATCTCTCTGCCCTTCCATAAAGTTCTCTCTCTCTCTCACGAGAGGAAAAGTCTTTCATGACCCCCTCCCAAGTGAGATCTTGACCCGAGGACAACAGTTCTTCTGAAATTCTCTGTGGTCCAAGTGTCACATCACAGGATGTAGCTTTTAAGTTCAGGCTTTTTTGGTGCATCATAATAAGCCCATCCCAAAGTACAAAGTACATAGTTCAGATCCTACCACAATGCACAAAAAGTCTGGCCAAAAGATCTCTGCCGAGCTCTCAGCTAGATCCAGGCTTCTGTTTCTGGGCTCCGAAGAACATCTGCAGGTTTTTTCTGCTTTTATCTCCATCTTCAGTCGTGGCTTAGATGGATTCTACAACACTGGTTCCTTTCTCTTTAGTCCATAGGTTTTCACCATGGTCGGTCCAGTTCATGAGCAGCAGCGGGATGCCTGGAAGAACATTTCTACCCCTTCTCTCGTGGGCCTAGATGGGCCTTCGATCTCTCAGCCTCCCGACGCAGGTTCCTGAACCAGCCCCTACATCTTGCTACTCATTTTTTTTTCTTCTCTCCCAAATATGTTATTCACAGAGACGTCTCTATCTCTATAACCTTGAATGCCATGGCAGTGACTGAGCCGAGAGCTGAGCTGTTAGCCCCCTCACTGCCAGAGCAGCAAAAACCCCTAAATAATAACACTCCACCCCTCGTCTCTGGACACAGTGTTCAAGATGTGGTCTGACCAGAGTCAAGTCTAGAGTTATGTTCAAAGTGAAGAACCTGGCACTTGGACTAGTTAAATCTTATACTATTAGAATCTGACCATTTCTCCAGCCTATCAAGGTCCAACTTGGTATCATCTGCAAACTTGCTAGTAGTGGACTCAATTTGCCGATCCATATCATCAATAAAGATATTAAATATTACCCGGCTTAACACTGATCCCTGTGGGACTCCACTAGTGATGGGCTGCCAGCTGGATGTGGCACTGTTTACCAACACTCTGTGGGCTGATCCATCCAACCAATTCCTAACCCAGCACAGAATGCTCCTATCCAACCTACACTCTGAGAGTTTCTTCTGTAGCTTACCATGAGAAACTATGTTGAAGGCTTTGCTAAGATCCAAGTACACAACATCCACAGCTTTTCTGTTGTCAACAAGTGAGTAACCAGTTCATAAAAGGACATGATGTTAGTCAGGCAGGACCTACCTCTCCTAAATCCATCCTGACGAGGTCTAATGTCGTGGTTATTTTGCAGGTGCTGTGTAATAGCCCTCAGGATATTATCATTCCATGACCATAGCCGGGGCTGAGGTCAGGTTGACAGGTCTATAACTAATGAGATCACTTTTCCAGCCTTCCTTGTGGATGGGTGTCACATTAGCCAATTTCCAGTCTTCTGGTACATCACGGATGAGCTAGGATTGTTGGTACATTATGGAGAGCAGTTTAGCATGTTCATCTTCCAGCTCTTTCATCATCCTAGGATAGATCCCATTTGGTCTCATGGACTTATGAGGATCCAAGCAGCTCAGCAAGTCTCTGACTACCTCCTCCCTGATTACAGGGGGATTATACTGAACCCCTACCCCTTCCACCAGTCTAGAAGACTAGTTGTCCTGTAGACAATCTCTCTTGCTTTTAAAAACAGAGGCAAAGAAGGCATGAAGTATCTCTGCCTTTTCCACATTCTAGTTACTATATTCCCCTCTGCATCCAATAAGGAATGAAGGTTGTTGCAGCCCCTCTTTTACATGTTAATATACATAAAAAAACCACTTCTTATCTATTACTGAAACAGTTAGCTTGAGATCTATCTGGGCTTTTGCTTCTCTAATTGCACAACTTGACAACTTCCTGAGTTAACTCCCCTTTTTTCCTAAGGTTGTACGTCCTCTTTTTTCCCCTAGTTCTTTCAGGAGCTCATTGCCCATCCAGGCTGGTCTTCTACTCCTTTGACTCATCTTTCAGCACATTGGGACCACCTGCTCCTGTGCCTTCATGAGCTCATTCTTACAGTATGTCCAGCCTTCCTGGACCCTGTTGCCATTAAGGGCTGTTTCCCATGGTACCCTCATAATTAAATACTTAAATGATCTGAAATCTGCCCTCCAGAAATCCACCATGGAGGTTTGGTTCATGCCCTTCCTCATCACATTGTCAGTTGAAAACTCTATTATCTCATAGTCACTGCATCCCAGATTGCCTCTGACCACAACATCGCCAACCAGCCCTTCCCTATTTGTAAACAGTAGGTCAAGCACAGCCTCGCCCCTGGTAGGCTCACTTACCAGCTGCATGTAAAAATAATCATCAGTTCTCTCTAGGAACCTTCTGGCTTTCCCCCCTCTCTGCTGTGTTAATTTCCCAGCAGATATCATACATAGTTGATACTGTGGGCTTGCTAAGACTGGGGGTTTATAGGAAAACTTACTAGGAAAACTTAAATAAAAATAAAGAGGCTTAGCTCCGTACATTCTGCAATTCTGTAACTTAATGTATCAGCACAATCTATTCCAGAGGATAGCACGTGAACTTGCCAAACCGGACCTGGTTCAATTGCTGAAAACCGATAAAGTAGAACCAAGCTAGAAGAGAACTGGTTTGTGATTTGGACTATAGCCCAGAGTGTTGGAAGGACACCAAGACCTGAGGAAGACCATTTTACTTCATCCAAAGACCACCAAGAATGACCACCAGAGCCTATGATGCAAGCTCAGTACAATTAAAGACTAATTACCTGACAAAGCAGGAGGGGGTGGAGTTAGGCCACGAATACGTAACAGGCGTATAGAGGATTACATCATTGTAGGTGTATAAAAGAAGTAGTGTCAGCCTCTGTACTTTGGGAATGTCTGTTGTGACACGAGTTCCCATGCTCCTCCACGGAATAAAACATATCCTCTCATAATTACTGATTGTGAGAGTCCTTTTGTTCCACAGATCATAGTAAAGTTTCCTGGAAGAACCAGGGCAGCCGATCTTGAGGCTGTCTCTAGTTGCTTAAAGAGCAATAGGTCTACCTCTTCCTCCTGGTCAGGCAGTATGTAACATATTCCAACCAGGATTTCAGTTTTATTTGCTATCCCTCTTGCCTTAACCCATAGGGTCTCAACCTCATCATCCTTAATGTCAAGCTCCATGGTATCAAGAGTTGTTTTAATGTATAGGGCCACTCACCACCTCTTTGTCCTCTCCTATTTCTTCTGAAGTGTGTGTAGCCTGCCAGTGTAACATTCCAGGCATGTGAGTTATCCCACAATGTTCCCATGACGGCAACTGTATCATATCACTCCTGATGCACCAAAAGTTCCAGTTCTTCCTGCTTATTAACCAAGTTGTCTGCATTAGTATATATGCACCTCAGTTGAGTTGCTGATTTAATTTTTTATTCATTTATACCATTTTCAGTATCTTCCTGAGAGATTTTTACATCCCCTTCCCCCTTCAAACCTAGTTTAAACACCTGTCAGTGAATCCTGCTGACCCACAGGCCAAAACCCTTTTGTCCTCATTAGATAGAATCTGCCTACCAGAGTCTAGCAAGCTAGGTTTGGTAATAAATGCTCCATCTGTTTTGTCTCAATTCCCTTAAAAATGTCATGTGTAATATATTTCTTATATTTATTTTAGTTTATCTCTATTTCTGATATTTTTCTTTGTGTTGTTTTTTTTGTTTTTTGTTTTTTCTTTAATTTTTGAAATGACTGATCACATCTTTTTTGAAAATTAAGTTTCTTTTTATTTTGTTCTTTTTATTTTATACGCTAATGTTATCACTAGAGAACAAAATCCCCCTGAATGTTTCTGACATTGGAAAGAAATTCAGAAAAGCATGAGACCCATCCAACTTCATCTAATAATAGACCATTGAATTTATAATTATATAATTTATAATGATATTCTCGAACATGAGACCATTATTATTTTTTTCTTCCACAAGTAATAACTCCTTAGTCATACATACACCTATTTGATTGTCATACAAAGGTTCGTTGTTCATTTCACATAAATAAACATATAGGCATATGCAATGAAGTATAATATGAGTTATTAGTGAAATAAATGCATAATGCAAAGCTTTAATATGAGCCTGCATAAAATTAATAAATCAAAGAAATAAAATAATTATGCTTTTAATAACATTCATTGCATATAATTTTATCCATTTAGTTAGTGAAACTGTACTGAGGAAAATAGGACTTAAGGCTTGCCCAGGGCATGGTATCTTTCCCTGCAGTAACCTAATAAATGAGAGATAAAATGGAATAGCATGTGTTGTTTGCTGCCATTAGCAACATTTTAATCAGGACACAGGGCATCATGTTGATGTCTGATGATGAATTAAGTAAACATGAGTTCATCTGCTGATTATGTCTCCTTTAAATCACAGGTACAAATCTCATGTTGTCTGTACCATGATCTCTGATGCAAAATATGGTTCTAGCACAACATTTAATTTCTAAAACAAGTGAAAACTTAGCTTTGGTTGTGGGTGTAATTACAGAGAGCACTAATGAACAGTGACATTTGCACAACAGTATTGTTGGTCAGGCCACATCTTGAGTACTGTGCCCAGTTCTGGTCTCCCCAGTTTAAGAAGGATGTTGAACTGCTTGAGAGGGTCCAGAGAAGGGCGACCAGGATGGTGAAAGGACTGGACGGCAAGACCTATGGGGAGCGACTACGGGAACTGGGGTTGTTCAGCCTGGAGAAGAGGAGGCTCTGAGGTGACCTCATTGCTGTTTACAACTACCTGCGG
>WEKX01013711.1:46061-58073 GCA_013390025.1 Pitta sordida | reverse complement strand
AGGTTGAATCTTAGGAAAACTTCCATCATGGGAAGAATCATCAAGCACTGGAACAGACTGCCCAGGACTGTGGTGGAGTTCCCATCTTTGGAGGGCTTTAGTAGTTGTGTAGATGTGGCACCTGGAGATATGGGTTAGTGGTGGCCTTGGTAGAGCTAGGGTAGCAGTTGGATTCGATGATCTTAGAAGGCTTTTCCAAACTCAATGTTTCTGTGATTCTATGATTTTGTATCTCAAATGGGCAGTGCATTTCACTTTGGAGTGGTCAAAAGAGCTTTTCTTCAAAAAGTATTTTCTTCAGAAAGTATTAAAAACTCTATGTTCCAGCAGATGAAGAGCAACATCATGTAAAATCAATATTGTACTAGTACGAAAGGGGTAACACTCCTTACTATTAAGTATTTAATTTTTTAACCCCGATCATGCACTTCCGAGAACCCAAGTTGTGCTGGGCTGATATAAATAGACTTCTGTATCAGTGTCATCCAGTTTATATTCCAGCTGTCAGGCTCTAAGTGACATCTCCTGACATTATTTTGTTACTGAGACAAGAGGCGTCACAGACCATCACATCTTCCACCACGGAAGGAGCACTCAGAGCTCACAACATATCAGAAAGGGTACACAGAGGCTCTGGATGGAGTGACAGAATGAGTGCTGGAAATCCCACTGACACCCAGGTATCAGGAGAAACACCCTGTTTGAGGGTGACCCCTGCCAGCTTGCATTAGCAAAGACTGATGTGGTGGGAGAACTTGGCATGACACAGACACAGTTTGGATCCTATTTAATGTCCTGTAACATTGACCTTCTCTGTAATTACTGGTGGTCAATACATTCCTCTTCCAAGAAAACCTCCATTCAGTTGGTCGGCATAGCTCAGAATAGTGTTTCAACGAACATCGCTCAATAATAATAAAGAAAACCTAAGGTAACATTACATTCGTCCTATATTCCCAAAGATCGCATGTGTTATAAACCAAAATTACTAATTTAATATCAAAAGAGAAATCCTTTCAAATCAAGCTTTCAAGGCAGAAGGATGGTACATGAAGAATTAATGACAAGTTTAATCATGAAGGCAGCATTTTTGAACAAAATAAATTAGGCACTTCATTTGGGGATTGGCAGGATCACCAGGTTAATACCTTTTCCTATAGAAAAAGTGCTATAGGATTTTAAATTGTATCCTATAATTAGGATTCTTGTCTTAAGGCTGAAAAAAATCATTCCATCTTCCGGTAGGGCACTGCCCCCAATGCTTAATTTCAATTCTGCAAATCCATACACAAAGGTAAAGAAAATCAATAGTAATAATAAGTAATTCATATGTTTTGATAAAGCTGATACTAACTGGGTAAAAATACAAACAAATAGTTGCAGCAAGTTTTATATTGCTGAAAACTTTTTTTCTGCACTGCTGGTCAAACCCCATGGTTATTTATTTGCTAAAAATTCCTATTTTCTCCTATTATGGAAACCTGATAAAACATGTAATTGAAAACTCATAATGAATGAAATTTTAACCATCTCTACTCTCTAAGAAAAAAAAAAGGTGAAACAAACCCCTCTGCGGTTACAGCCTGATCCTAAATCTATCACTTTCCAAAACTATTGAATTCTACATGAGGTTTTCATATATGGTTAAGCTTAGTACAGTGGTAAGTGTCCTCACCTGGCGTGTGGGAGACCTGGGTTCGATTCCCACCAGGGAGACAGTGTTAAGAGTTGGACTCGATGATCCTTGTGGGTCCCTTCCAACTCAGAATATTCTATGATAAATTATGACTTCAGTTATCTAATAGGTTAGGTGTCTAAACTGTGATATCTAAATAGTCATCTTCTATAATTAACAGCTTTAGATAAATCCCCTGGGATGCTGTGGAGGGGAGAAGGGGTTGCAGCTACCTGGAGTAGGCAAGTAGCCGGGGGGAAAAGGACAAGGTGTTTCTCTGTATTGATGAAGGAAGAAACTGAGATGCCTATTTTAAAACTGATTAAATATTTTACTTTAGTTTGATCAAATACATTGGTGAGATGAGTCATAGTCCTCCTGATCAATTAGCTTTTGAGGTGGGCCGGTAGAATGCCATGGAGTGCTCTGATGATGGTCACGAAAAACATGTGTACATAATTAAAAATAGTATAGAAAGAAGAGTAAAATATGGGGCACATTTTCTTGCTTTATTGTTCTGCCATGGGTTATCATTTTGATTTTCTCCCTTTCCTGGATGCTGAAGTAGGACCGAGTTTACCTCATTGTCATTTTTCTCTCCTTGCGTTTTTTAATGCTACATGAACCCAGAGTTTGACACTTTGTACTGTTTTGCCTTGGGCTCTGTCTATGAGAGAAAATGGAGGCAATAGCTCTATTTTCATCTGTGGCTAAGCCCGTAACTGTTTTTATCCAGGAGGATCTGATGATAGAGAAGGTTGGGGTTTTTTTAGGCCATGTTCCTGATGTGAATTAGTAATAACAGGCAAATTGCATATTTGAGAATGTGTTACTGCATAAGTCCCAAAAGAAGGCAGAGGAAGGAGGATACTTAATTGTAAATTATGTGAAGAAATTGAAATCCACTTTAGTTCAGTGGTAAGTGTCCCCACCTGGCGTGTGGGAGACCTGGGTTCAATTCCCACCAGGGAGAGAGTGTTAAGAGTTGGACTCGATGATTCTTGTGGGTCCCTTCCAACTCAAAATATTCTGTGATTCTGTGAAATACAGTAAATTTTTGGCATGTGTACAAGTTCTTGTTTTGGTTTGTATTTTTGTCATTTAGACAAACTAATTTGGTTTTGTTTCATGAAAACATAAAAGATATCTTAGCAATGAATTAATATTTATGCCAAAGGTCATAATGCCCAGTGTTTGTTAGCACTTTCCTTCAATGTAATATTTTATTAACATTGGTGGCATTTTTTCTTGAGATTCAGCCTCTTTGCACCACTCAGCTGCAAAAAGACCTGAAACCAGTAGAAACGGCCAAATAATGCAAACCAGCAGATCCACATATGCCAATCTAAACTGGCATAAACCAACACTGCTGTTGAAAGAGCTAGTCACATCTCCCATCATTGATTCCTAACCAGACTGCACAAGCCAGCCAACAAAAACCCAAAGCATTAAACTGATTTAATTTTAATAGTCTCCTTTAACCTGTTCGGCATGAGGCTGCACAATGCTTGTGTTGGCATGTGGAGGGAGGTGCCATAGGGACAGAGGAGGATAAGGATCAGTCCTGAATTGCTGCATTAGCTCATGTTGGCCTAAAGCTTAACATGAAATAATGGCAGACTATGAGAGATCCACCAAAAGTGGGCACTGCACTTCCAACTCTTCTCACAGGATCTGTGTTTGGGGAAGCAACTGTGAATGGAGCACTTTTCCCATCCTGTACATTGGCCAAACTGCAATTTGCTGTCTGTTAGAAGAGAAGTGGACTCTCCCAGTACTGAATCTTCAAGGCCAAGAAGGGCTGCTCTGGTGAAGTAACTCTCTTAGTCAAACACAAATTAGTGGACTCCATGCAGCAGCAACTGAACACTTTTTTTATTGCCTGCATTATGCCAGGGGTCAGACTCAATGAGATAATCCTCTTTTATGGCCGTAAAGTGTATAAAAACAGATAAAATTAATTCCGAGGACACTCTTGTGCCTGTTGATGTCTAGAAAGATATCTGCTCTATCTGACTTTTGGTATTTGGGGTCATTTTAATTCACAGGCTCTTATTTTTCTTCCATTATTGGATTTTCTGTTCATGCAGCTCCCAGCCTTTATGGGCTCATAGACAGAAGTAATGAGTGAGTAATGTGAGCAGCATCTTTCTTTGCTCTCCCTGCCAACATGGACTACAGCCACAGCCTCCTTATTCTAAGGGGTTTTAATTTTCTATAGCCATGAGGAAAGTCAGAACATTTCCTAGGCAGAAAACAGTCTACAACACACAGGTCAGGGGCCATTGCTCTCATATGCAGCTGCTCTGGAGGAATGATCACACAAAAGTATCAGGCCTATCTTTCTTTTCTTGAATTAATATAGAAGGAGGAGGTTTGCATGATCCAATGAAAAATTCTGAAGGATTAGGTCTGGGAGAATGACAGTGTCCCAGCAAAAAAGTTGAGGCGCATCACCATAGTGTTTTTCAGGTTTTTTCTGTTTCTACACAGGAAAAAACATTTAATCATAAAGTGTGGTCTTTTAATGTGGACTGAATGTGATATTTGGTGTATTATAGTTTTACCTCATCTCAGGATGCCATGAATGATAGTGCTTCCTGACAGGTATTAGTTGCTCTTCCTTTCAACTCCCAGGAGACAGGAACAAGTGCTTTTTGTTTTGTTTTTATTTTCTTCTTTTGTGGTGGTGGTGGTTTGGTGGGGTGGAGATGGGGGAGGTTGGGTTTGTGGGAGTGGGGAGTTTATGGAAATTAAGGAATTAACGTCTTGCATCATAATACACTTTAAGTCAGACACAGAGTTGGGGGCTAAACATTTATGAACTTGACTCCTTGGATTGATCTGTAATTAAAACACCAATTGCCATTAAATTAAAACTCTAATAATAAAATTATATGTGAAAAACATATATTTTTTAGATGAAGCAAAATATATCTGGAAGCTTCTCCATACTTTTTTTTCTTTTTAGTTTTAGATCTTTCCACTAGAAATGCATGACCCATTTCCCAAGCACAAAAACAAACCTGGACAGTTAAAGAATACCAACTCATGGAAATAAATGGGAGGGGAGTCTTGGCTCTCAATTACACAGGTCCTTTGTCACAGCTCAAGTGTGTTCTTTTGGCCTGCAAATGAGATGGTTTTCTTACTAAGGCACTGGCAGAGTTTTTATCTTCATCACTTTAATGGAGCATGTCCATTATTCAATGAGTTAATTTCAGAAAGGGGGAAAGTTTGGAAGGATTAACTGCATCTGAAGAAACAAAGCTTTCGTGATCTCCTCCCTATATTGCTTGGAGAAGGGTGGGGGGGAGGAAATTGATGCAGCTTTCTATGTGTGTGCTCATTTCCAATTGCCTTCATGAGACATGACGTGACAAAGACTGCCAAGTGTTTAGCACAATAAATGGAACCACATTTTAAAGACAATAAAAACCTAATGAAACCAGCCTCTTTTAAAGCCACCCACCTTTAGCACAGCACATTAGAGACTTCGTAATAGAAAAGCAAAATGAAAGAATAAAAGACATTTCTTTGTAAACACTCACACACACATACACATATATATACAAAATCCCAAGCCTCTATACAGGAGTGCAAACAGAAGACCTTTAGGGGAAGTAAAAAAAGTCCACCAGATTTAAAGTTAGTATTTGAAAGACAGCAGTGGTAAAAGAAGATACATGTCCAAAGGAAGACATCTCTCTGATGGAGATAAAGATCTTAGGGAAGGAGCAGGCTACATCTAAAAGTGAACTTCTAGAAGAAACGTGGGTGGTCAGGTTGGTAAGCACCTCCTTGGGAACCAGTACGAAATGCTTAACAGGCTTTTTTCTGCAGCGGGAGGAAGTTTCTCCCTCTGGACAATCTTTGGACCGGTCCAGCATAGACAAGCAAAAGAGAAAGCCAAACACCAGGGAGAAAGAGCTACTGTCTGTGTCTGTGAGGATGATTCAGAGATACTATCTGATTCGAGACTGCGCAAATATCTTGTCTTCCAAAGGATCATAGCGTGCAGATTGGATAAGAGGTGAGAGTCATGGGAGAAGAAACATGAGAGGAACAGAGCAGACTATTTTCAGTGGTGTCACTGACAGGATAAGGGCAATGGGAAAAAACTGTAACACAGGAAGTTCCATATGAATATGAGGAAAATCTTCTTTGCTGTGAGGGTGACTGAGCACAAGAATAGGCTGCCCAGAGAGAATGTGGAGTCTCCTTCTCTGGAGACATTAAAACCCATATGGACATGATCCTGTGCAACCTGCTCCCAGTGAGTCTGCCATACCAGGGAGGTTGAACTGAATGATCTCCAGGAGTCCTTTCCAACACCAACCATTCTATGATCATGTAATTCTCCGATTCTCTGATTCTGTGACCTGTGTTCTTGCAGGGGACTTTTCAGCACAGTTGTGCTGCTTAGTCATAGGGCCACAGCCCAGAGAAGCAGCATTTTTGATGCTCATAGTTTTCCCCCAAAATGAAGTACAGGAATTTCTCAAACCTGTAGTGGAGTAGATAAATTAAACAGTTTCAGTATGTATTTACCTCCAAGTTAAGGTGCTAGAAATGCTGAAACTAAAGACTAGTAAATATGTTAGTGAGGGGTACTTTTATGTTTCTGGTTCAGACAGCAAAGACATTTCAGTGCTCTGAAAGAAAGTGTTCTCGGTTTAAATCAATGTATGTGTGCATATTTAGAAGATGATTGATACACTACTGTGGTCTTACCTTCAGCTTAAGGGGAAGGAAGGATCCTGCTGGAAGCAGTGTATTTTTCTTTATCTTCTACTAGGGAAAATTTTTAAGGGAAACTTACTTATAAATAATTTTGTAAGTGAAAAGGTCTGCACTGCACCTACAACATAACACTAATGATCCTTAGTAGAGAGTCTTAAATGACTTCTCTCTTTCACCTATCTAAAAAAAAAGTCAGAAAAGTGTGATACACCTATGAAAGGTTTGAAACGTGTGCCTTCTGAAAATAAATATTTAGCTAGAAATTGTCATGGAGTTGTAAGGTGAAGAAATGGCTTCATATATTCATAGCATAGAAATGGAAAAGTTTTTAAAGCTGCTTTCCCTGAGCATCATGATCTCTCCTTTACGACCCCGCCCATTTGCAAAGAAATTTTTTTGCAGTCCGGCTTCCGGGGTCTGTGAGGTTCCCCAGAGCACGCATGCACAGTGCCTCTGTTTTGCCGAGGGGCGGTGCTGGCTCTCCCTGTGAGGCAGGATGGGCCCACCCCCTGGGGAGGGCACGCAGGGAGGGCACGCATTTTCTCTGGCTAAGCCTGGCGGCAGCTCTGGCAAGCTGGCAGCCCCAGCCCTGCAGCAGCTCTCGCCCCGCAGCAGCCCCGATGGCCCGAGATGTCATGCCGGGACGCTGTGGGCACATGGATCAGGGTCCGGGTGGGGGAGCCGCGGCGAGGGATTTGGGCTGTGGGAGCACAGCCACAGCAGCCTGGAAAAGCCAACAGATTCTCGGGGTGGGGGGGTCTCCTGAGTCAGAGGGGCCTCAGAAACGGTTCCCTTTGCCCCCTGATGTTGACAGTCTGAGAGGAGAGGCAGAAAATTGTCCTCAGAGCTGTGGAGTGTCGGGGGATGGAGCAATGGGCATGGCCTGCATGCATATTAACGACCTGCACTTCTTTGCGAATTTAGCATTTTGCGAGGGCCATGGCCTGTCCCATTCCTTGCGAAGGACGGGGTTTAACTGTGTTAGTCAATTAAGTTCTAAACCTGACTTCTAACCAGATGTGATGATGATACTATCTGTTTCTTTAAGACTATTTTTTCCTATTTTTGGCAACCTATTTTTGTGTGGTCTGAGGGAAATAATGAATGGTTACCTCTCCACAGAAGCTTGAATACAGCAAGGGTTCCAAGATTGACATGGAGCTTCAGTTATATTCTTTTTAGTTTAATGACAGTGACATTTTTTGTTGTTGTTTAGGTAACTTTAACTTTATTATTTTCAGAAGAATGAATTTCGTGGAAAGGACTGGATTGAATATAAATCAATGTCCTGAAGCAGCCTGCAAATTTTCCAGACATGTAGTCTGACACTTTTAGGCTCCCGGGTGTCATCTCTCAGGAAAAAAACTAGAAGTAAAGATGCCTGCAGTTTGTAAACAATGGCAAGAAGAACATCCTGACAGGAGGCTGTAATGTGGTCTTTTTCTCTTAGTTATTTACTTGCTGAAGAGTGAGATTTTTTTCCTCTGGCCTCTTCCATGACAGAAGGATCCCACTCTGTACAGCACAATAACATTCAACACTTGCCATTTCCACAGGCATCTGCCTCCACGATGCGAGCAAAGACAAGACCTTGGGGCTGCTGCCTTGGCTCTCCCTCCTGCACCTGGGACTTACAGACACACAGCCCCATGCAGCAGAATTTGGCATTTTCCTCACCATGTCAGTGTAGCAGCAGCGTTACACTCAAGATCTCCAAATCATGAAAAAGATAAGACCCGTTCCAAACTGTGGGTAGTGTAAGGAATTCATGAACCAGGAATCCATGAACCAGGAATCCATACATAGGAGGTAAGGAAATCAGGACAGTGATGGTTTCATTTTATCTATGAAGGATACCAAGTGTAGAGGCTTTCTCAGTGCTGGAAACAGTTGTGTGTGTGGCCTTGCTCTTTGTCAGAGAGATCCCAGCACTGGCTGTGCAATATACGTATTGTGCTTTCAGCTGGAAGTATGAATCCAAAGACACAACGTGATACGTCACACACTGTGCTCATTGCAGGAGGGTTGGACTAGAGGGCCTTCAAGGATCTCTTGCAACCCAAACAATTCTGTCATTCTATGATTCCATCATTCAGTTAAATATGCTTCCTTTCAAAGTCTAACGAGTTTCTCTGAGTTGCTGCATGAGCTATTCCTTCAGCTTCCAGCCACTATCTTTAACTAGTTTTAACAGACCAGGTATTTTGTTTACAAATATTTTACCTTAAGGCTTTTCAGTTGTTATGAAATGAGTTGAAAGTGACTAGACATGGCCAGCTGTCATGCAAACTTCTCCCCATACTTTTGCCAGGTTGTTACTTTGTGCAGCACCTATATACCACCATACAGTATGTTGTCTGTTACAGGTCTGTATTGCAAGGCTGAGGATACGAGCTGGCCATGAATGTCTTCAGTCCTGAGGCACATATATAGAATTCCAAATATAGCACATGCAAAGTAATTGCCACCTTAAAGAAGATATGTTGAGCTGATGAACTAATGGTGTTACTGACTGCACTGGGGCCAGAGAGCAGCTAGATCTTCCTCTTATTCAGTGTCCAAATCCCTGGGAGACCCTTACAATACACATTCACAGATAATATTTTAAAATAACCAGTTTGACACTCTATGTCTGGTCATGCTACAACTTTCATGACCCCAGATTCACAAATAGTGTGGTTTCAATCCTGGAAGTCTGGTCACATTCACAATCACAGATTCACAAGTTGTGAAATGTATTAATTGTTATAACAGAGTAAAGTTCAGCAACTGCTGTTGATAAATACATTGATATCAGAAAATATGAACCATAGTATTACAATGGAATAAAGCTTACCCGCTAGGCATCCCTATGGGAGAGGATATGTGTACATCCCATTGACCATCCTAGAGTACAACGGTGGAGTGTCCTCTAAGTTCCCTTCCCTCTTCAGCTATATTTATATTGTTTCCTTTTAAGGTGGGGAAAAGATAAAGTTTCAGTCGATGTCATTGCATGATTAGGTGGAGTTTGGGCGACTTCAGGCACACATGTAAAGCATGTAGAACTTTTACCTCATTAGCATGCAAAGGTGTGAAAAGTAAAATGTATTTTTGAATTGATGAAATAACGTTCAACTTATGGACACTGGTTAGTGCATTTGTTTGGCTTTTCTCCCATAAGCTGCATTGTTTAAACAAAGCGTGACTACAACATGTTGGAGTCGCCGTCCCTAGAGGTGTTTAAGAAAAGGTTGGATGAAGTACTTGGTGGCATGACCTAGATATTAGGGTAGTGTGTTATAGGAAGGACGGTGTGTTGGTAGCAGGATGGCAACAGGTTAGGTAACAGGTTTGGCTAAGTTAGGTAGTAGGTGATAGGTTGGACTTGATGATTTGTATGGTCTTTTCCAACCTTCTGATTCTGTGATTCTGTGATTCCTCTCCCAGGGAAGTACACCAAGTTTCCTGTGTTCCTGTTCTTCTAGTTGCAGATGGTTTGTTTCTGGTGAATTATTGCCAAAGCAGATTCTCCTTGTTGATCTTTGTCTTACTGTTTTTTCCCCCAAAGTGTGAGTTTGGTAATGGAAACAAACATGTATATTTAGATTGGATAGGAGCATTCTGTGTTGGGTTAGGAATTGGTCTGATGGACAAGCTCAGAGACTGCTGGTAAACGGTGCCACATCCAGCTGGCAGGTGGTCACTAGTGGAATCCCATAGGTATCAATGCTAGGCCTGATACTGTTTAATATCTTTATTGATGATATGGACGAGGTAAAAGGGCTGGAAGGTAAGCCCTGTGAGGAGAGGCTGAAGGACCTGGGTCTATTTAGCCTAGAAAAGAGGAGGCTCAGGGGTGACCTTATCGCTGTCTATAACTATCTAAAAGGAGATTGTAGTCAGGTGGGGGTTGGTCTTTTCTCCCTGGCCACTGGAGACAGGATGAGAGGTCATAGTCTTAAGCTTCAACAGGGAAAGTTCAGATTTGATATTAGGAAAAAGTTTTTCGCTGAAAGAGTGATTTGGATTTGGAATGGGTTACCCACAGAGGTGGTTGAGCCCCCAACCCTGGAGGTGTTCAAGGATAGGCTAGATGAAGTGCTGAGTGATATGGTCCAAATGTAGATGGTAGGTTTAGTTGGACTATAGGCTGGGCTAGATGATCTTAGAGGTCCTTTCCAGCCTTATCTATACTGTGATACTGTGAATACTGTGAATTGAGTCCACCATTAGCAAGTTTTCAGATTATACCAAGCTGGGGAAAAATGTTGAACTGTCAGAGGGTAGAAGGGCCCTTCAGATTGACCTCAGTGAGCTAGAGAGACAGGCAGATTCTAATGGTATGAGATTTAACAAGTCCAGGTGCCAGGTTCTTCACTTTGGAAATAGCAATCCCATGCATCACTATTGGCTGGAGGATGAGTGGCTGGAGAGTGGTGAAATGGAGAGGGATCTGGGACTAATGGTTGACGGAACACTCAGTATGAGCCAACAGTGTGCCCAGGTGGCTAAGAGGGCCAATGGCATCCTGGTCTGTATCTTTTTCCATTTGAAAAGCAGATCTTTATACCCATCCATTTGGAAGTAACTCCTTATATATGGAGTTCTCCTGGCATTTTTGCCCCCATTTCCTCCTTACTGGGATCCATTGCTCCTGAGCTTGGAGGATGCAATCCTTGAAATTTAGTGAGCACTCTTGTACCACTCTGCCCCCCAGGGTTCTATTAGATGGGACTCGACTGAGTAGGGCCTTGAAGAGGTCAAAGTCTGCTCCTCTGAAGTCCAGGAGACTGAGCTTGCTGTGTACCCTTCTCTCTGCCCAGAGGATCAAAAATTCCACCATCTTGTGGTCACTGCTACCAAGACTTCCTTGGACCACTACATTCCTCACCAGCTCCCTGTGGTTGGTGAACAGAAGGTCCAGCATGGCTTCTCTCCTCTTTGGATCCTTGATCGTTAGGGGATGTTCCCTTTACACATCTGAGGAACCTCCAGGATTGCTTGTGCCCTGCCCTGTTGTCCTCCAACAGATATCATGAAGGGTGAAATCCCTCATGAGGACCTGGTCTTGCAAGCATGAGATTGACTATGGAGGGCTGGATTCTCACCATCCTCCTGATTGGATGGCTTGTGACAGGCTCCCACTATAACATCCCCTGACCCTGCCCCCCTTAATCTGCACCCACACATTTTCCATTCTCTGTTTCTCATTGAACAGCTGTCACATTACAAAGAAGTACCACCAAGACCTGACCTGTCACCTACCTGCCTTTATACAGAGGTCAGAGGAAAAAGGAATATAAAGACCAAGCGAACATTCTCCATGTAAGTGTTTGAGTCAGTGTTGAGGGCAATTTGACCGGGTGACAATCAAGCCAGGCAGGCTGGTGGAGGGAACATGGCTGTGCCTCTGGTCAGTCCCTGTGCGTTCTTTGGGCAAATTCAGAATTCAAGGTCCAGAGCTGCCAGCAGATCATCTTTTGTCATCATAGGAAGAAATCCCTTGCTTCCCTTGTTTGCCACTTACCCATGAACCTCTGAAGCCTGGTGTACAAAACAACCATGACATTGGATCTAGTCAGCATGGATTTCGGAAAGGCAGGTCCTGCCTG
>WEKX01013711.1:24642-35752 GCA_013390025.1 Pitta sordida | reverse complement strand
AAAAGGACACTACCTTACTGTAATGCATTAATCAAAGAAACGGGGATATTTCATGAGCATTGTTGAAATTGCAACAAATGGATAACTGTGCTTAGGTTTGAGTCCCACAACTGAAGGAAGTTAGGAATCAAGTGGAGGCTGGAAGACATTCAGGATAAAATAACAGAAATGGTCTGAGATTTAGAGACTGGAACACCTGGAAAAAATTGAAACAACTTCTGTTATTTAATTTATGAAGAGATCAGGAATAGATATCATAACAATTTTCAAATACATAAAATATACCGTGTTAGGAGGAGGGAGTAAAGTGAAATCTGTTGTCCTTTTTCCCTCCGTGTGAGATGAGTAATAATGGGCTGAAATTGCAGTAGGATTTTTCAGAGTGTAACAGCAGTGGAGGATTTATTATTGCATTATACTACCTAGGGTTGTTGTGAAAGTCTTCAATAAGAAGTGAGGAAAGCATCTGCGTGAATGACATAATAGATTTAATTCTCTTTAAGGCATGGGAATGAACTACACTGTGTTTCTGTGATAGTCTTTTTTTTACTCTCAACTCTGTAATTGTAATGATGAAATGGGAAATCAGGCACCATGTAAGGGAGAAACCTTTCATAGAAAGTTGACAATTTCTATCAGTCATTAGATCAAAGATGGATATATGACAGCATAAAAGTTGAATATGATCCAGGACTTTATGCATGTCGCTTGTCACTCCAACATATTTTGGGGATGTGATGAGGTTATGGAACAAAATAACACATACATTAATAGGAGAAAACATTGTTTAGACTTTGCAAAATAAAAGGTTTCTTACAAAAATGCATATTGAAACTCTGGAGTTCATGAATCAGTTACTGAATTATAATGGTGCTATGAACATACCCATAGCCAAATTCTTAACTGAATCAATAGCTGAAAAAGTGGCAGTAGTGGCAATTAATCATTTAAGTTTTTCCTTGTACTTCTAGTTTTTTCAAGGGAAACAAGAGTTCCATAAGGTCAAATCTCCTACAAAACTACTTCTGTTGGAGAAATGTAACAAGACCATTTATCAGCATTGAGAATGCTCATTTTGGCTGAAACTTAATTACCCAGGGAGCTAAAGAATGATGAATTTACAGATGGTTGATGTCAAGGCAAGTTGCCAGATTCTTTTCCCTGGTCTTTTCTACAGGAGCAAAACAATGTTGAATTGATACCTTGAGCACCTTTCCTCTCCTTTCCTCAATGCATCTAACAAATAATAGGTAAATAAAATAACATATGGTCAATATAACTAAATAATCAGGGTATGTGATTTACAACTCAATCTACGCACATTTTCCATTATAAATGTTTTTTAAATAGTAATTTTTACAGATGATATGCTTTGCCTATGTATGATTAATTAAAAAATAATTATCCCCATCTAGGAGAATGAGAAACAATAAATGGGCCATAAAATCTAAACAAATACAGAAGCTGTTGCCATTTCTTTACATCAGAGCTAAGAATATTTACTGCAGTGGTAAAAAGGCATACTGAACCACCCACCACAGATGGCTGAGGAAAGCTAACAAGTGTAATAGAAAATACTAATCAGTTAAAGGTACACTGACATCCTAAAACCCACATCTCTAGTTTTGGTAGACCTTGCATTAACGTGAAAAAGAAATAACTGCAATTGTATTTTAGAAACTTGTAAAAAAAAGTTCTTTTTCTCCCTTGTATGACTGTACAGAAATCAGTTGGTGAATGACAACCACTTCTGCCTGCTGAGGAATATGTCCTGGACTAATTTACTCTGTCTGGCTGCACACTAACTTTGTATTTCTCTACGTACTTACGTTGCCACACTGAATCATAGAAAAGTTTGGGTTGGAAGGGATCTTAAAGATCTTTTTGTTTCATCCTCCTGCCATGGCCAGGGACACTTTCCACTATCCCAGGTTGCTCCAAGCCCCATCCAACCTGGCCTTGGACACTTCCAGGGATGGGGCAGTCACAGCTTCTCTGGGAAACCTGTGCCAGGGCCTCACCATCTTGTGAGTAATGAACTTCTTCTTAATGTGCTCTGTAAGAAATCTTCTCGTCTCTAAAAAACTTCACTCACTGAAAGTGATGGAAATCTTAACATTGGAAAGAAATAGGATACAAGGGTTACAGGTGTAACCTTCTCATGTGAAACCATTATAACAGGGACACAACTATTAATTCTCACTGAAGTGTTTGTGGTAGTCTCCATTCATTCACAAGAAATGTCTGAAATCTCTGGAGTAGGGCTATCTAATACCTGCCCTGTCTTGAGTATCTACTGTTTACTTTCTCGTGTAGATCACAAAAGCCTTTGAAATTATCCACTACAAGCTGATAATATATGCAGTGACAGGTCTCAGGAGATAATAAGGACACTCCAAAATTGCCAGAATATGAATTATAACATATAATCACAATGTACTCTCATAAGTGAGTCCATTCTACCCACTTGTATTTCTGGATAAAACAGGCCTTCAAGTACAGTGTTCCCCTGTTTCAGTAAGATTTTGTGACCCTGATTTCCCCCTTATTTTATACAATTTGTGTTTTCTGTCCTTTATAGGAACATGTGTGAGTGCATGTATGTATGTATGTGGAGAGAAAAGTTTTACTGCTGAGGGTAAGAAGGCTTGTGTCTCAAAGACCATTTTATCCTTTAGATCCAGTTTACATTAGGAGGAAATTTCAAATCCAGAGTTTGATGTGAGACCTTCTCATGAAACAAAATGCATAATTTCTAGATACGTCATCTTTCCTCTGTTCTCATACTAGCTTAAGAAAAAAAAACCTAAAGAAACAAAAAACCCTCAAAACAAAACAAAAAACCCCAACCATGCAGCCATAAACATACCTCACAAACTGGGAGTGAAGACGTCTATGTACAGTAAACAGCTATAATGGCAGGCACACGTCATGAGCTCTGTTTATGAATTATTTTGAATTTAATCAAGAACATAAAATACCCTTCTTTCTAATGCAAAGCCAGATAAAACCTCCATGTAGATGTACGTATTTATTGGTACTCTCTCTTCTCAGGGTTATGTCAGGAAAGACCTTTGCCCAGAATCATGTCTGTTAGTTTTGTTTCAAGACTGCAAGATGTCCAGAGTCTCTTCTCTCACTCACTTTCCATCTCTCCCAGTGCAATCAGCAAATTACTTACAGGCAGAAAGTGGATAGTGACTTAGGTATATGTTATAAAATAATTGTTTTCTACCATGTCCTTACTTGAAGCAGTAGTGATTAAAATGACCTGATTTTCACAAAATTCATGAAGTCCTGAACAGAGATCAGTTTTACCCATGACAGCAATTATCCATGATTTTCAGAATTAGCTGTGCTCTTGATTTTCTGTATTTGGGTCTCATTTTCCAGCTGGTTTCTTTCCAGTTTCTCCTATTGATCTCGCTGGCACTTGAAGGTTACTATAGCTGTGAGCAAAATAATTGTTCCCCAGAACATCACAGCCTATCTCCACGGGCAATCCTTTGTTATCCTTCTTTTGCTCCAGACATTCAATATTCTGAAAATTCCACTTCTGCCTTCAAAACCTAACACAGGTGTCTTCATTGAACCCACTTGACCAAACTCCTTCTCACCCCTAATTTTAAGTAATAAAGCAGTTTTTCAGCGTTCCACATTACCACAATGCAGTTTTCCTCTTAAAAGTACAACTGAACATTGCGTCTTTCTCTTCCACTCCTCTGAAAGCTCCAAGTGTCAAGATGACCCAGTAAAGGCCCTATGAGCAGCACAGTTCAGACGATATTCCATGGTGAATGCATCTATATGCACTTTCAAGTGGGAGGTGCATAGTCTAACAGCCACAGAGTAGGTAGAGAATTGCTCAGAAAGACAAATCTTGCTGCTTATTTCTCCCTTCTCCAGTTTTAATGCCTTGCCCTCAGACCTCAGCCCTCTTATCTGCTTTTACAGCTTCTCACATTGCCCCTGTCAGTTCCACTGAATAAATGATGTCATCCTTGTCTGTTTAAATGTTTACTTCTTTCTGCACTGCCCTTGGCACACAATACTCTTTCCAAAACTAATCCATCCTGAAAGCCATTTTTCTTTTCCTTCCAATCTACCCTCAAGGCCCACTGTAAAATGGCAGCTGCAAATGGCTAAGCAGATGCTAAGAACGTAAAAACTTCTTTTTTTTTTTCCTAATGTATCTGCCTTCTGAAGCCATCTCTGCAATCTCAAAGGGAGTGCCTCAACTTGCAGTGCAGGCACAGGAAGACCTAGAAAACTCGAGATAGGGCTGATTGCAAAAAGCAGAGAGAGGAGATAATCAGTTTTAGCCTGCTGAGCAGGCAACTTTCAAACATGCTCAGGGCTGGAGTGTGACTGAGAAGACACTGCAGAGTTTACGTCTTAAATGTCTCATCCTGGGACACACTGCCCGCCACTCTCTGATCAAAGCCCACAGCCTTCAGTGGAAAGAAGACAAGGGGAAAAACTGTTTTCCTTTACAGTGGAAGGAAGCAGTGACAGCAGCTGCAGCTGATGTTATGTGTTTGCACACCAGCTTCCTGGATAGACTCTTCTGCCACAAAAGAGAAGTGTCAGACTCAGGCTCGGGTTTCTCGACATGCCAGAGAATGTGCAAGACTTATCTATGCGTTGAAAGGAAGCAGAAGACAAAACTGCCTCTGATAGTCATCTGCTCTAGAAGGCATGTAATAAAACCAGCACCTCCAAAAAAACCCCACTAAAAGAAACCAGGGAGAGATAGAGCTCACCTATGAATGTAGACAGAGCCTGACCAGGCAGGTGGGGATGTGCTGAAATCCAGTGTTGTTAACCTGGGGGCTTCTAAAAGTGAAGAAACCCACTAGATGTTTTGGGTGAAGCACTGGCTTGAAAAGGAACTTCACAGTTACCAAGGGCTCAGGCTGACTCTTGATTTTCTCAGGGTTTGTATCATCTATCATTTGAAAGAGTAGAGAAGGTAACTGATGTTTCTTCCATTCCATTTCCAAACTCCTTCTGCTCTAAAGTGCAGGCATTTGGTATTTTTAAGCTTACCACTGCTGTTTGATTTGGTACAGAGATTTGTTAATTACCTTTATTAGTATCACATTCAACAGTACGTTCATGTGAATTTTTTGCAGCAGTGCTCAGAGTCTTCATCTATCAGTTGCCCTTATCACATTACAAAGCTGAGGTCAGGAAGCTTTCAATGTATCTTTCAATGTATCTATACATTGTCCAGTATAATAAGTCTGTAACTGTTTTGTGAGGGACTAATATAAATTGCAAGAGTGACAACATGAGAAATGGAAAAAAGTAATGCGGAGCAAAATCCCCACTTCTATCCTGAATGTTTATTCCTTCTTTATGAGTTCTGCTGGGATGTGTGATTCTGTGCAAGGTTCTCAGTGTGTTCTTCATTTGGGACAGCATAATTCGAAAAAAAAAAAGCACCATTATTTTATTTCAGGATTTAATGAACGTTGTCAGATCTCCTTAAAGGATACACACAAGGCTGATGAACTGGCTCTTGGTACACTTATGCCAAGTAGTCTTAAATTTTGTTTAGCCAAAAAAAGGTTTAGATCCTCTTTCTTCGTTTGAACTGTCCAACACATCTCTAAACATCTTGTTGTGCTATACACGTAGTAAAATGTTCATCTGTGTATGCAGCCCCCTTACAGGGTCGCTACTAACTTCTTAATCTTCCTTGTAGTTTCTGTTCATCATCAGAGAAGCTGAAGAAAACAAGCTCTACTGGGATTCAATCAGTCTTTTGTCTCCAGGTATATCTACCTGATTGAGATGTCATCCAGATCTGTTGGTCCTGATGTGACAATACAGCACAGAAGCTACCCCCAAACAGAGGCCTTTCGTGATTTATCAGTGCAATCATTCAGAGGTTCCCTCCTTCCCCCACATTATTGCATCTCCATTGTGCTGATTCATGGCCTCACTTTGGGGAGGTGATAAGGGCACTTGATATATGAAAACTCACAGAACTGCTCCACAGGACAGACATGAATGCAGTGCTGAATGTGATAAAAAGGGTGATCATCTAAGATTAATAAGAAAATATTTTTGAATTATATCATGGGGCCATTCTCTATTTTTAAAAGGACACCTTATTATCATTTTAGCTTTAAATATCAAAGAAATGGTTGTAAAAAACTTCTTGGTGTTCTGATGAAAATTGCATCTTAACTCACTACCATCTGTGTGACCAGCTAAGCCAGCTAATGTCACAGGGAACAGTTATCAAAATTAGTTTCTCCTTCCTTTTACAACTATAAGCATCTCTCATTTTCCTTTCAAAAATCAAGAAAAAAATTATTCTCAAAGGCCATAATTTATTCCTTCAAATAGCATTATGTTCCTTTTTAAAAAAATGTTACTAAAATCTCACCTGTTCAAAGAAATGGAAGATAGAAATTTAATGAGAGAAAATTTAGGTTAACTAACAAAAAAAAAATCACTTTTTTTAGACAAACTGAGCAGAAGTTGGGACCAGAATGAGAAAACAAACAATTGCTCTTACTTTGCAGCATATTGCACTTAATACTACAGTGAACTGATATAAACAGGAAATTAGAAGAAAGAAATGAGAAAAAAAGGGAAGAATTATTGATAAGACTGGATATGTGGAATAAATACAGTCAGGTCTCCTATACCACGGAACTGCAGTCTTTTTCATCTCCTGTGAAGCCCAGCTTCTGCATTGATTGGCAGCTCATTAATATACAAATTTGGTCCGCACCCTCACATCGCCCCCCCAGCGCTCCAGTGTTTCCCAGCACCCACGGCCACCCCAAGCCAGGAAAAGCCCAATTTCCACTTGGCTGGTGACACTGGTGCATAGCAGCTACCCATGCCACTGTTCCAGTGTCTCTCTGGGTGGGTAGACGTGGTCTCTTCATACTCGAGGTAGATGAGTAGGTCTCAGAGAGTAATTTGAGAAAGTCTCTGACACTGCATCCAACCTGAGAGTGTGTAAATCTTTCATAACTGCATGAAGTCTCCTCTTTTGGAGTTGGGCAGGTGCTCAGCTGTGCTGGGAGTGGAGCTGCTGCCGCATCTTCCCCGTCTGGAGAGGAGCTGCTTCTGCCGTGGCTGTGCCGGCGGCCCACTGTACCAGGAGCATGNGACCCACAAGAATCAATGAGTCCAACTCCTGGCTCTGTGAAAGACCATCCCGAAGAATCCCACTATGTCTTTGAGAGCATTGAGCAAACGCTTCTGGAGCTCTGTCAGCTTTGGTGTTGCGCCCACTGCCCTGGAAAGCCAGTTCAGTGCTCAACCACCCTCTGGGGGAAGAACTTTTTTCTGAGATCCAACATAAACCTCCCCTGACGCAACACCATGCCACTGCCTCATGTCTGNGAAGCCGCAATATGGGGGGCACCAAGTGGAATAGGGTTGACTGTATAAGCAAGAGGTAAGGACTGAAAAAAAGGGTATTGGAGCACAATGACACATTATAAAGTTATATTTATATCATGGCACTTTTTCTAAGTCCTACTAAGTCTTACAGATAGACTATGAGAGAAGATGCAACTCTAAATCTACTCGTAAATGATACATATACATTCATTGAACAAAAATCTCCAAGGCAGTGTCAACCTAAATACTCCTTGTTGTGGAGATATTAGTTTAGATCACAATAATACAACCAGACTGCATGACTCTGTCCCTTAGGTGACATAATTAAATACATAATTACATAGTTTCTGATTTCAGACCCAGCTCTCTTGATGCATACGTAGCCTGCAGTCATTTCACCAAGCTCTTTATGCAGATAACTTGCCCATGTTGGATGTATCTGCTGTCCACTGCAGTGGGATTACTTGGAGCTGATTGAAAATCAGAACCTTTTAATGAGCAGTTCAGAAATTAAGCAAGCAGTGCTTACTACCATAGTGAGTCTTTACTATGATGATAAAAGGGGCTAGCAGATACCTATGAGAGCTTCAGGGGAAACAGGGAATTATTTATCCCTCAATCAGCCTACATAAACAAAGAGTCCTGTAACAGACCAAAAACAAGAATGTTGTTTTGCTTCTATTTCATCACACATTCCTTGTCACTTAAGAAATTGAACCAACTGCGGAATAACTCAGAAATAAAGGCACCGTTTCAGTGACAATGAATAATCCCTAGTAATTATTATTAGTAAAACTATTAGTAAATAATTTTACTAATTAGTAATAATTAGTAAATAATTAGTAATAATTAGTAAATAATTTTACTAAAATAAAATTATTAGTAAAATAATCCCTAGTAATTATTATTCACAGAATCATAGAATACCCTGAGTTGGAAGGGACCCACAAGAATCAATGAGTCCAACTCCTGGCTCTGTGAAAGACCATCCCGAAGAATCCCACTATGTCTTTGAGAGCATTGAGCAAACGCTTCTGGAGCTCTGTCAGCTTTGGTGTTGCGCCCACTGCCCTGGAAAGCCAGTTCAGTGCTCAACCACCCTCTGGGGGAAGAACTTTTTTCTGAGATCCAACATAAACCTCCCCTGACGCAACACCATGCCACTGCCTCATGTCTGGTCACTGGTCACCACAGAGAAGAGATCAGTGCTTGCCCCTCCGCTGCCCCTCTTGAGGAAGCTGCAGACCATGAGGTGCCTCCTCAGTGTCCTCTTCTCTAGACTGAATTCTTGCTCTGTTATTAAAGAGCATGTGCATTTTTCCCTTCAGTTTTTTCCAAAAGGGAATATATTTGAGAATCCCAGAGAATCAGAATGTGTGAAGATCAACAAACAGCTGTAGATAAAGAGAATGAAAAATACTGACCAGAATCCCTAGTATCATCTGAAAAATCTTCCTCCTCCCGTTTAAATCACAAATGCACAACACAGTACTCTTAGCAATAGTGTGTTGGATGCTATCATCTTATCTTCTTTTCATGGATGCTTTGGGCAGATGTATTTTCTGAGGCAGTATCTCAGCCACTTTTTTCTTCACGGAAGAAGCAGTAGTTGCCTCTTTGTCTTCATTAGCTGTCAGTCTGTACTGATCAGTGTTGAAAGTACTTCCTAGACAGGAAACTTCTTTAAATTTAAAAATCAACTTTAGCTATGACGATGAGATCCAAAGCTGATGCTAATTAACTGTTTTGATACTGTCACTCAGTCATTCAAGTATATTTGTTGCCTTTGTACTGTCTTTCTCCAATATACTAATTGAGCATAGACCCTGTCTCTGCTTACAAAGTGGGATTTTTTCTTTTCTTGAGTTGTGTATTTTCCCATAATTACATCTCTCTCTAATCGGTGACAGGCTTTTTCTCAAGAAGATGCCTGCCCAGAATATCCATTGGAGGGATCTTCGTATGGACGTGCAAGCAGAATGCAGTTAAGCATCATTTTCCCATAGAAACAAACTTGGGCAGTGTTTAGTGCCTCTGACAGGTCATGATCTATCCCATATGAGATATAAAAATCTAATTTTATGTAAAGTGCTCTGCAATTGCTCTAGAGGAGGCTTTCTGTGCTATTTTTTTCTGTTGTTACCAAAGGAAAGGAACTGAAATGTCTCTTTCCTTGGTCTTGATTTTGCTTCTGAAATTTGATTCAAAATTCTCCAGTAATGTAATGGAAATAAGGACCATGGACCCATTCAGGGAGCTGAAATATATGGCATCACTCATATACAGTGTCAGCTCTCCTGGGATGCTTCTTCATCTTGATTGTATTTCTGACCTACTGCTGCTTCTCTTCTGCAGTTAGAATGTAATTTTCTACCAAGGGCATACCTGTGTGTCTCCCTTCACAGCAGTATCGTAATGTTGAGTGGGACAACAATATAATATGTAATTAAATAAATCTACTTTATTCAGAAGATCACATGGGTTTTCAGGTACTTTGTGTCTCAGTTGATCCTGAGTGAATACTCTTCCTTTTATCAGAACTTGAGCCTGACCAGTCCCGGATGTTTCTCTAAAGTTTGAAAGGGATAACTTAGAGATCACACACAGAAGCAGAAAATAAGATAAACACAGGAACCATGACAAAACAGATGGAAAATGTGAACTGCCAAGGATGGGGTTACAGTCGCAGAATCTGTTTGGTCCTGTATCTATATTGTTCTTCCAGTGCAGTTTGTTTTTATCTTCCTCTCCCAAAAAATAACATATTGTAGCATCACTGCATGAGAACCAATTCTTATACTCCTACCTTGACCTGAGGTCCCCTTTTCTGCATTTACAATAGACAGAGATTAAGACTGTGGATGCTAGCTGGGTGCTGTGTAGTTGGCGTCTAGCTGGGTGTTCTTCCAGAGTTTCCTCCTCCCCTCTCTCCAGCCTTCTGATGTATTAAAGTCTGGGTGTTTATTCCAAATCATCAGACCATATAATTTGACAACATTTGGCAAGTTCTATTTATTAAATATTTTCCAATGAAAGCCTGTAAGGCAACAGAAAAGTAAAGCGTAAAATACATTTGACTTAATTGGCACCAGCAGACTGCATGCGTCAGAAGGAATTAACCTCCAATAAAGCAGGATGTGCAGGAAACACAATGTACTACTTTGATATGGTCTTTCAAAGCTACCACTTCCTGGAACAGAGGCAGAAACACAGGTTGGCTAAGCCTGGAAAAGGCGATTGGATTTATGTGCACACAGTAACTCTCAAAAGATTGTACACATACAACTCTAAACACCTAGCAAGAAGGGACTCAGGACTCTCTAGCCATGTCAGGGATTTCATACTCTTTTTTCCCTTCCGTGTTTGAATTCAAGGTAGATGGAGCACTGCACTTATGCTTCACCTCCAGTGATTCAGCCCAATGTCCTTGCCCAGTCTGTGGTCCGAATGTCAAAGCAGTGAGAGCAGACCACCACCGTTTTTGGGACCCCCTTGTCAGTGAAGACATAAATAGATGACTGATCCAAAACTACATAACTTGTACCTCCAGAAACCCATCCAACCCTGTGAACAAATGCGCTTGAAAACTATTTATAGAAAGGTGAAAAAACCAAATAACTTTATATTTGGTGGTCTGGGTTTTTTAAGGTAATGAAGGATAGATAGAAACATATGGCTTCAGTAAAGAAGGACAAAGAAACCTTTGCCCTGGTTTGAAGATTCATTCTCTCTTTGC
>WEKX01013711.1:0-23037 GCA_013390025.1 Pitta sordida | reverse complement strand
TTAGAGAGGGTTTCTCCTAGAGTTCTTTGTAAGCAGACTTCTGTACAACTGCTGTCTACTGTCAGACCTTTGTTGTCATTTACTGATCCCTGACCAGGATTTTGGGAAACTATCAATAATTCAGTAAAAGAAAGTTTACTTCTTGCGGTAAGGACATATTTATCTGGATGTTTAAAGAGAGAGAATTGAGGGCTAATGGTCACTAACTACGCCCTGATAGTAGCTGTTTAATGAGGATAAATGAGGAATGCTGTGTCAGCTCAGAAAGCAGCAATAAAGTCCCAGTAAGCAAGCAAGCTGCCTCTTCCATCTTCTGTTGCAAAATCCATTTTTGTACTCTCTCCATGACCTAAATCTTCATATCCTCCAGCCTATCCCTCCCTTCAGTGAATGCCTTTTTGTGTTTCTGAAGTCATTGCTTCCCCTTCAAGTGTGCTGTTTTACTTTTTTCCTGTCTTCTAGAAAACTAAGCAGTGCCCTCCTTTGCCATTAGCTTCATTACAGCTCTGCCACATCATCATTTGCTTCCTTCTACTTTTCATCCCTTCTCTAATTGTGTTCTTGCCATGCTCTGAAAATGCTCACTTACAGATTTTCTCCCTGTGCTCTATTCCTTGCTTTTACCTTGCAGAGGCTTTCATAGGTTGCCCTTTTTAAATAATCTTCTGCTTGATATACTTGTTCTTTGAGAATATAAACAGAATGTCAGACAAGCTAAATAGAAGACAGCAAGAGCAGTTAGAGCCCACAAATAATATTGTGGCATGCTAAATAATGGAGATGAGGTCAGAAGTTTGTTCTCTTTCAAAGAAAAAAAAAAAGTCCATTAATTTGATTGGAGCCTTATTTAATGATAATATTTGTGGGATCATTTAAGGACGGCCAGACATGAGTATGCGTGGAAGTGGAATGGAGACACACAGGAAGGTTTTCATGCCTTTTGAAATTTGTTCAGGCTTAATCAAACAGTTATACCTGTGATTTTTCCCCCCTTCTGGAGCAGGCAATCTGGAAAAGTACAGAGATCCTTGCTCTGTGCTTTCCATGACTGACTGGAGTAGGTCCAGAAAGGGAAAAATCCTGTGGGTCAAACAGATGCTGTACAAGCTGGACTTATGTCAAGCATTGCAGGGGAAACATTGGGCTTCCTATATGCATCACTTATGCAGGACTGAGGTACTCCATGATTTTTAGGACATTGAAATTTTTTTCAAATTATTTTTGTAGTTCAACAGAGTCATAAAAAGTATGTATTAAACTTCCTGGTACACAGAATACTATATTTAATCTTTTTCCCAAGGACTCTTCACTTCTTTTACCCACTTCATTCCACCACTAATGGTTTCTAATGAAACCATGGTGACTTGGTTACCTGTGCAGCTGAACAAGTTTTCCAAACACTTGAATCTTTAACAAAGGCCTGTTTTTTTCAATACGACACTTTTTACAGGCAAAAAACCAAAAGTAGTTTGTATTACAACCTATTAACCAGAGGCACTCCAAAGCTGCTCTGGGATGAATAGTTTCCATAAAGAAAATGAAAACAGATCTTTTACTCCTTCAAACTTCTTTAACACATTTGAAACTGATAGTGCTGATCTGCATAAGCTGAGAATGTGACCCAATGAGTCTTGCTCTGTGTTACAAAGAAAGTTTGTTGTCATAATGAAATGACTTATGATTGCGCTAGCATTCTGTCAAAGTCCTCTTACAGCTCCTGTGGTGCTTTCACACCAGTTAGTGCTGCAGCTCCCAGTAACAAGAATGCATAGATAGTTTGACACACCACTCTTCACAGTAATTTCTGTGCTTGCTATTAGCTGTGAAACCCTACACTTGTGCATCAGTGATGTGGTTCATTAATTGTACAGAGAAGGCCAAACACACATATTTTTTTAGGTTGACATCTATGTTTCCCTTTTCTTTCTAGAGCTTGCCAGATGCTGTGTGCTGAAGGGCTTTGTGTAGGGTCCTGTCACTGATCCTCTCAAAGTCACTGGAACATTTTTCTACTCAGTCAGTAACAGTAGCATTGTTCTAAAATTATGTGCATGCTTTGTGTTACAGAACACCAAGTAATCTTGTCAGGAGCAAACACAACTTGCATGCAAGCTGCATGCAACTCCAGAAATTTCCTTGACACAAAATAAAGTCAACATATGAGAGATCTCTAGATTCTGGTGGGAATGGCTACCATGATAAAAAGTGGGGTTCTGCCAGCCCAGGACAAGTTAACATCACCTTGATCAGCCTCCTTATTCACAGAGCACAGAAATATCCTCCACTATCAAAAGTGACTTACGATCATACTCTGTCCCAAGGGATAGAATGCATCTCCTTATCCGTACCTTGAGGGTGGAGTGTGAAATCCCCTCATAATTTCATACTCCAAAAATGTAGAAGGTGGCCAAAGAATGTTTGAACACACCTTCACAACTTTTATGAGCAAAGGATATTCAGGAAAAAAAGAAAGAAAGATAATCAGAAAATTGCATTATTTCTCCAGCACATTCAAGCTTTTCATTATTTGCAATTATTTCAGGGCAGAGATTAATAGTGAAAGTAATCTAAATTAATTTGGAAAACACTGAACTCGTGCAAACTGAGACAAGAAAGCAGTATCTCACAGAATGAAAGAATGGGTAAGATTGAAAGGGACCACTGCAGACCATCTAGTCCAAACCCTTGACCAAGTAGGATTCCCTAGAGCACGTTACTCAGAGTTGTACCCAAGTGGGGTTTTTTTAATATTTCCAGTGAAGGGGACTCAAATCTCATTAAACAGAGAGTACCTAATAAAAGTTATAACCCACCAGAGTCTGTGGATTTCCTAAACTTTGTTTCTAAGACTTTCTAAGGTTTTTCTCAGAGGCGGGTTAACCCATAGGAGCAAACAGCATTGGAGTAGTTACAGATAAAACAGTTACAGGGGGATCCTAAAAAGAGTCTGACTTGAGCCTGAGAAAACAGAGTGGGATGGCGTGATGATCAAAGACTTCTTCCTGCCCAGGAGGACAGTGGTGAGGAATATGGTCTTCTGACAGGACATGATGTCAGCAGTCTGAAAAAAATAAGAGTGAGAGAAAAGAGACCAGAGACAAGAAAGCACGAAAACCTCACAGAGATTGTTCCTTGTGCCCTCTCCCCTACAATAAGAGAAACACAACATCCCTGTTTGCTGCCTGTTGCCTGCTGTACCAGCGTTGCTACATCATGGCTGTGAGGTGACAGCACCAAGGTACAGCAGAGCAGTGCCAAGGGGAGCTAAACCTCAGAAAAGAGCTGTCAGGAGGAGAGAAGAGTCCTGAGATACTGCAACAGCAAGCAGGAAACTTGACAGCTCACAGACACTTTCAAGAGAACCATGCCACAGGCCATTTACTAAAATGTGGTTATAGTTGGAGACCAGTAGCTTATACATCACAGATCCTGATAAAAAACAGTGAGAGAAGATGTCATCACCTTTGCAAACTGTTGTCAAAAGCTGGAGCTATGCACATATTAAAGAGAAAGAGAAGAGAAAGGAAGAAAACCCCACCACATTTGAGATCTTTGGAGCAGCTCTACTCCACCAACATGAAGTAACAGTTTCATGTCAAAACAGCAGTCAGAGGGGCTGTCTCTGCAGATGAATGAACTGGTTTCTACCAAGTCAATCTATCCCAGAAAGCTTCAGAAGGCAAGAAAGTGAGAGGACACTAATTTATCTATCCTGCCTGAGCATCACTGACTTCTCCAAGAGATGAGATTTAATTTCTGTGAGCAGGTTGCTAGCCATTGGGCGAAGGTGGGGGACCCTCCCTGAGGAGGAGGAGTAGGAGGAAGAGGAGGCAGAGGAAAAAGATGAAATTTGCAGAGGAAGTCGGAGAAGTTGAGGCTGACTGTACAATGGCAGCTGACCTCTCTCAGCAGTAACTTGGAAAAAAAAATTCAAAACCCTGCCACAATCATGGCCCAGTCCCACAGCCACAGCATGAGGCTTTCCAGAACGGAAAATACCCCTTGGCCTACAGCCCTTCATCTCTGATGCTCAGTGAGGACACAGGCTGGCTCTCTTCACCCCCTCGTCCACAAACCAGCCCCTGGGATTGCCTTCCCTGCAGGGATCTGGAGAGGGATGCTCCATCTGTTTCTGCAGTGGAAATCCCACCTGGGTGGCAAGTTCTGCCGTAGTTCTGCCTGAGGACACAATTTGGACCATGTTTCTGTTCATTTAGTGACAGGCACAAGGCAGCCCTTTTGTCCATGGGGCCCATGGCACAGTCCATTTTTATCTTTTAAGAATATTCTGGGAAAAATAAAAAAATAAATTAAAAAAAAAAGAAAAAAGAAAAGAACCAAAGCATGTTTTTCTCCATCACCATAAAGAGGGCTTGTGAATGCATGGTATTAGTATCCCAAAAGCTATTAAACTCCTTAGTGATGGGAAACAGATGGAAAATAAGACAAAAGAATTCACAACTCATGTTAGACTGAATTGAATTCCTTTAATTTCACACAATGAATAACATATGAATAGGATTAACTTTTTTTTTCTTTTTTTTTTTTAGTTAAGTGCTCTATACTGTGCTAACCTGATTTGGTAGCGAAAAGACTGAGCTTTGTTTTAGAAAAAAATGTTTAAAAACCAACATCTAAGATCATGAAGGAGCATGACATTAAAGCATGCCAGATGTATCTAAGCCTCAAAGAACATCAAGTCCATATCCATTTTTAAATGTACAAAAATGCTTCATGAATAAAAACTGTTACAAAAAGAACATTTCAAACAATGTACAAGTTTTTTTTCTTGCCTCTATATTCAATAAAATACAAATACATTTTTTTGCTCTAAAATATGTTTACATACAATCAAAGTAGAACATGCAAATTACACTTTAAAAAAGGCTTTTAAAAACCACTTATGAATACAAACTAAAAATTAAGCCAGCACGACTTATAGAACAATCTTGTGCCCCATTTGTTTGATTTTTTAATTTTTTTGAAATACAGTATATACATATTTAACACTTCATGTGCATTTATTATTTAAGAAATAGCTTAAAAAATAAAGAAAAAGAAAAGTAAAACAAATCAACATGGGTTTGAACTGCTTCCCCATGTTGTCCAATTGGCAGCTCTTTTCATGGTTTTATATTTTTTCTTTTTCTTTTTTTTCTTTGTAGTGTTTTGTACAACCTAAACAGGCATCTTGAGGAGATCTCCAATATGTGTCTTTTGTTGAAATGTGCTTCTAATTATCTCAGAACTGCTGCACCCCAGTTTTTGGATAATATGGAAGGAAGAGGCATTATAAGGACAAGATATTTGTTTTCTCAATTCAGAAAACCATCTTAGTTTTGGTTTTGCTTTTTCCTTTTATCTCTTTTTTTTNTTCTTGTTTCCTTTTTTTTCTTTTTTTTTTTTTTTTTTTTGAGTTTTTCTTTTTAGTCTTCAGGATGCTCCTTAAATGTGCTTAAGTGCAGTCCTGAATCAGGGCCTCTGAAAATAAGAGCTGGGGAAATCCTTGTGTACAGAATAGCAACTGCTGTTTATTTGGTGTATTACTGTACTGCTCAGAAGCCCTAGTGATGAGCCAGTGACCTCATTGGAACAGATGCTACTCAAAACATCACAAGGAGAATATGCTACATGAATAGTCCAAAGCATTGCTGACAAGTGGAGAGTCATGGGCCATACTGTAGGATACCCAAGTGGGTGATGATTACTTCCACTTTATGAATTTATTTATTTTTTCCTCTTTTTTTTTCAACAGTTATCCAAAAACATGCAAGGTGCTTCACAGAAAATTTAATAATATTGAAGGGCGAAAGAAACTGGCAGCATGAAGGTCTTGGAGACACAAGTGGTCATGTTTTTTTCCTCTCCCTGAACACTTATCCCCATTATTGATTTTACACTGGGTTGAGGAATACAAGACCCACAGAGAGGATGTAAACCCGTGGCCTCATTTCATATGGCTCACGGCCACGTGATTTTGTTTTGTGTTTTTACTGAAGCATGCTCAGATGTGTGCTAATCTGTGACACAGAAGAGGTGTTTGAAAGGTCTTTTTGGTCTTAGTAAGCAACAGGGCATTCACCCTAATTTTATACAGTTCTTGGAAATGTGTGGAGAGAATTTAGAGAGTTCCTCAGTAAATCTTCCTAGTGGTAGGGGGGAAAAAAATTTAAGAAAGCTCATTACTGGAATATTGTCGGGTAATAAACTGCAGGAGTGGGATTTTAGCCTTAAGCCCTAAAACTAAATCCTTTATGATCTGCATGTAGTACATCGCCTTATAATATTATTCTGTCAGCAACTTGCTTATCATCTTTATAGACCATGCAACATGTAGAACACAAATTCTGAGTGCCATCTAACAGAATTTTCAGCCTGCTTTGTATGACATCAACAAGCTAATCTTCCTGTCAACCCAGCTGCACGAGGGTGTTGTGCGGACAAACAGCCAAGGCTGTACAGCAGCACCATGCTCTACCAGCACCTTCTTGCCATGAAAAACAAACCTTGGGCGTTCTGGATAGAGTCCATCCCATGCTGACAGCTTGTAGTTGCCGAATCTTGAACATTACCCTTAGTTTTTTTAGGACAAGAAGGACCTCTTCATGTTTGTGCTCAAGGAAGGGTCTACAGGGTTGTAATCTCCGAGTGGATGCTCTCCTTAAACACTGTGCCTTTAGCAGCATTTTGGATAGCACTTTTTTGAAAGATAAGAGCATTTTTTTCCCAAAGCTCAGGAGCATGGGAGACAGCAGCCACTAAATTATCCTTCCCTGAGGCAGTTGTATCCCCAAGCATCCAGAGAGGTCCAGCCCAAATCCAGCCCTTATTGGCATTCTGACCCCTCTTGAAGCCACAATGGGTTTTCAATGACAGAATTTATTTCTTCAGACCTTTCCCCCCACTCACTATGCATTGAAATATCTATCAATGCTAATAAAGACATCATTGAACGCAAAACTAAGGATAAGTTGTTGTCTAGCTTAGTTTCAGGTACCTAGAATACCAAACTTAACTTTTTTTTTCTGTCATGTTAAGTGACAGTGTCACTTTCTTTCAGGCTCAAATGAGATTGGATAAAACCGATTTCTGAATTAATTAGACTCAATCCAATGTTTTTTGTGGAAGAAGTGAGGAGCTCAATGAGGTTCAAGCATTTTTTTTTCTGCAGGTCTACAGCTTCAGTCAGTAACACTGTGGTAATTCAAGAGCTGAAAAGCAAAATTGGTTGTAAAAGAACAAGCAACCATACAATTTATTTTTAAGCTGCATTAATTGGAAAACAAAAAGCACAAATGGGTATGATGCACAATGCAAAACAAAAATTGGAAACAAAATTCTGCGATCCCTCTTATCAGTTTTAAGGAGTTGGGATCTCAAGATTTGTTCCAGTCCTTAAAAAAAAAAATAATAATACATCCCCTGTTCCAGCTCCCCGACTCAATCCTATCCCCAAATGCATTCAGTTTTAATAAGCTAAGGTGCTATCACAGAAGAAAAATCAGTCTCTAAGAAATAACGAGTTGTATGTTTACAGTGTTCCTCTAACACCATAGTCTTGATATGATTTTTGTAAATAAATAACAGAATAGAAACACAATATTTTTTTGTGGGGACTTTTTTTGTTTTGTGGTTTTTTTGTGTGGTTTTTTTTTCTTTTTTCTTTTTTTTTTTGTTAGGGTTTTTTCCTTTTTTGTGGGTTTTTTTAGTGTCGTGCTATATGAAGCTTCCTTGGCAATAAACCAATTCAAGATTTCTCAAGAAAGGGAATAGCAAGTTGGCTTGTGAACCATCAAATAATTCCAATCCCCACTCCCCTACTGGAATTTTCCCTCTCTGTTCACATTTTAATATCCATCTTGCGATGCCAGGTGTTGAATGTACTGCAGGACTTTAAAAGGAAATGATATTAAGTTGAAAGTACCTATTTCGAATTTCAACAATTAACTTCTTTCTTTTAAAAGCATTGACACTGCAATGGAACAGTTTCCTGTTCAGTCTTTTTTTTTACCTAAACATTTTAACTGGGCTGGGAAATGGATCTTGGGTATTTTACCCAAGTTAAATCAATGGCTGACGGACAACTCGAATGAGAAAAGTACAATTTGAACTGACCATTTAAAGAGACGATTTGTCACACACAGTTTGCATCCATGCAGACTGAGAGGTTTATAATTACATTATGTACAAAAAAAAATTATTTTTTAGTTTATTAAGGCAACCACAACTTGGAGAACATGTCCAAAGTGGCATTAATACAATTGCAGTGGTGATACCCTTTGAACATTTTTATTTCTATTTTCAGATAAGAACACTTATTCCTTTTCTTTTTTTTTAAGAAATAATTGCCAAGAAAGGACCTATTATTGATAGGGTTTGTTCTATATTTTTTTAAAACAATCTGCGTACTTTATCCATTTTCTTTAAAAGATAATATCAAGGCATTACTAAACAATGCTAATTATTCAAATTCTGGGTTTCCCGTCAATTTCACTGGGAATTGCAGGTGGTAAAAATGGGTAGGTTTGGGCCCTGACTTTTTACTTTATTGTTTCGGTTCTTTTTTTTTTTTTTCTTTTATGCTTTTTATATTCTTTTTTGGTGATTTTGTTCATGTTTACTATAACTCTATTCCCCAGAAGTGTTTTGCTGTTCTCTACTCATATGTACCAAGCATCAGAACAACTTGGCTGATGGATGACCCCTTTTTCACATGCCATTGCCAAGTTGCTTCATATAAACATGCTACCATAACTGAATATCCATGTATGCCTTATTTTAAATGCTGCGATATTCCATCGATCCTTGGGATAGCACTCCGAATGAGCGTGCACGCGTGTAAGGCTCTAATTTTCTATTGCCTATATTGCAGCTAGTTTTAACTAGGCAAGTAAATGAGAAAGAAAGGTAGAGTTCTAGCAGGAGGCAGGCATTTTGTGTTATGCTCTCCCAGTACCTGGTAGATATATAAAACTGGAAAAAAAGAATTCAGACAGATTATAACCAATATCACAGTTGAGAAAATCACACTTCTTTTTGTAGGGTTTTTTTCTTTCTTTTGTTTTTTACAGTGATTTCTACTGTAGTAATGTTACTCTTAGTTTCACCTGGCCTGCCAAAGAGAATCAGAGTGAAGCATGCAGCCCCTAGTGACAATGTTCAGCTCTCTGTGAGGATGACTTCCTGCCTCTGGGTACGGTATGAGAACAGCAACGCTGAAATTCAGAATAGTTTTGGAAACTCTGCAAAGTAGATGCTTTTACCAGCTTTGACAAACATCCTCCTCCCCGTTATCCCCCACTTTTCCCTCACCCTTTCCCCCTCTTCCCTGGGGGTGGGCTTGGGTTAAAGCGATGAAGAGGAAGATGAGAGCCCCAGCTGGCACAGCCCTCTGCAATGAGTTCTGGTTGCTGAAGGAAGGAGTGAGTCTGGTGCTGCCGAAGGGGTGAAACGGACTGTGCACCTCCTGTCCCTCAGTCCTGGCATGCTCTGCTACTGGCACCCGACGTCCAACGAGGTGCACTGGCCTTAGGGAAGGCCTTCACTTTCGTTGCCCCTGCCCTTCCGGTACCGCTTCACTTTCACATCCTCCTCTTCCTCCTGCGGGGACTTGTTTTTTCTTTTCCCAACCCGGGGCGTCCGGGGTAGAGGGAGAGGGAGTGGAGGGGGTGGAGGAGGGAGAGGAGATGGCAGGGGTGGCGTCTCTCGAGCCATGTGTATGACAGCCTCGATGGTGGCCATGATAGTATCTTGAGTGGCTGCTTGCTCCAATATTAAAGGGTTGAGTGTTGGTCTCTGACCTCTTTTGCTGGGAAGGTCAATGCATTTTTCCAGAACGGGCATTTGGTCTCTGGAGTCTTCATCAAAGGAAAGGGGTTGCTTCCGAGGACGCCCCCTCCGCTTCTTGACAAAGTTATTGCCTGTCTTTGATTGTCTCTGCAGCCGCTTGGCTTTCAGGATCTTGTTGACATGATCCAGGTTCTTCTTTGTGGACAGGATCTTGGTGTAGTTGCACATCTTGCGCACCTCGCACTGGATTGCTTCAATTTCACGGCGCTTGAACCGTTTCTTCAGTGGTGAGCTGGCTGTTGGGAGACAAGGAGAGAAAAAGGGGTAGGTCAAACAACAGTGATTGGAAACTCCTCTTTAACTCATTTCAGCACCACAAAGAGTAGATGGAAACACAACTTTGATATTAAGTAGTCTTCAGAAATTTCTTTCAGTCTCTTCCCTCCTCTAAAGAAACAAAGGTTTTATATGGCACTGTTGTACCATGGGTTTACTTCATTCTCCTTTCTGAACCTCTCCTGGGAGGGAAGGAAGCTTAGTACAGCTGTTATATTGGCCCATCTTAACTGCTAAAATTTCTACATCCCAAAGTTATAATCCTGATATCTTCACCCTAGCCTTTAACTCTTGTCATGAATGCCAGTTAGTATGTAAAGTGTTTGTTAATGAAACTAATGGACAGAGACAAGCTGTGAGGGTTACTTAATCTGTGGCAAATTCATTACTCCTGTCTGAGTTTCTATACTATTATCGCTGTGGATACTAGCTGAAACTACTCAGTCATATAATTGACTTTAATGGCCCCCAAAGAAAGCTCACTCCTAGTTCAGATCACTTACTTTAGATCTGAATGAAGTCCAAAGTAGTTAAGTTTCTTGCCAAGGTCACATTGTGAGTCATTGTCAGAGCTGGAAAGAGTACCCAGCATTTCTTGGCTCCTGATCATTTGCTAAGGACACGAGACCTTGCTTGTTTTGCCTAAATTGTCTCTTTGTCCTTTACTGAACATGGCATCTGTTCAGAGTTCAGAATTTGCACACAGATTAGAAGTAACTAACCCTTTGTAAGGGATACAGAATGTATTGATTCTGCTTTTGCAATAACTGGTGCTCTCTTTTATTCCTAACATATCTGTTCTGCACTGCTGGAAAAGAAATTATGGAGTTCAGAATTTCTTTTCGGCAAAGAATAAAACATCCTACTAAATTAACCTCAGCCCATATCTACTTGCGAACTTAATTTACACCTGACTGTCAAGCAGTCATTTGGGTTTGAAATCCCTGAAGTTTCCTGAGCAGCCAAGATTTCGAGAAAGGTTCATTTGGGGGTTATCACTCCCTTCACGGCTAACAGGCTAATCTTCTAGCACTAGTTTAAATAAAGTTGCTATTGTAGCATTTTCTGTAGATAACCAGGAGCTGTCAAGTGGTAGAATCTCTTCCTACTCTCTACAGGGTATGACAGATTCAGCATATAAACCTAATTCACTGGCCTCCCTTCTTGGAGAACATGAATTATTGGCTCTTATACCACCATGTTGCTTGGATTCAGCGAAGAGCTTGAGTAAACAATCCCAAGTTATAATGTAAGAAGTAGGAGTGAGTCATAAACAAAACACAGACATATGCTCTCTTATAAATAAAGACCTGGGATGGCCAACTTCCCAAAGTCTGGTTTTCATTAATTACAAAACAAAATACATTTTCCATATGTAACCCACTCCCCACACCAAAAAGAAAAATAAAACCCACTTGCAGTTTGTGATTCACAGAGGACAAAAGAAAAGAGGAATGCAGTCATTCTGGTACCAAAGGAAAAGAGAAAGGAAATGAAATATCCAAGTTGTTCAGGAGAAGCTAATTAGTTGCACAGAATTCCTCCCAAGTAGGTCACTCCTAAAAACTGTGGATGCAAGGTCCCTAAAGGCAAGTGGCAGTAAGCTATTTCTCAGAAATTTGATCAAAAAAGGTTAAATCCCTGCCATGGAAAATGATTGCTCTCATCTGTCTTCACTGGTGATTGACATAAGGAGTCCCCATATCCTCTGCCTTAAGCACTGAAATCCTTTGAGTCCCTCCTAGATCCTGAGAGTAGCTTCAAGTCAGAAGATCTAAAAAATCAAACATTTCCCACACTTTTTACATTTACTGTCCACCTCTTATGTTTTATTGCTATTGCCAGGGCACATTTTCAATCTTTTGTTGTTGTTGTTTTTGTTGTTATGGTGGGGGATTTTTGTTTTAAATTCACATCTGAGAAACAATTTTGAACAGGGTTTTTTCCCATAAAGTAAATCTGAAATTTTCCAGTTGCTGATGGAAATCCTTAAAATGGGAAATTCAGCAGAAATAGAGAATAACTCGCAAGCTTCATGCTGATAACAGGAGATTTGGCTTTAGTCTTAATTTTCATTGGAAAGAAAGTAAGACAAAGGACAAGAAAGAAGTTTGAAATGAAGTATTAGCCAAATACCTGCAAAGATTATATGTCTTTATAGAAATTTATCATTGGGTAGATTAGCATTACCACCTGATCATGGTCAGTGGATGCCTGGTCTGTACAGATGGTAGAGGATGACCTCTACTTCTAAAACGGTAGCTCAATGTAATTCAATGTGACCACTCACATTTTTTTGACATCCTGATACTGGGTAAGGTATCAGAATTTGTGTCCATCCTGAAATCCAGTGAGTGTCTCTGGCACTCAAGATGTCACTCAGGCTGGGTCCTGAGTGGAGCCTGATGGTGAGTACACAGTGCCTGGGTGGGGCAAAGGTAGGCTCTTACTTTCTGCCAAACTGCCTAGTTCACCAAAACTAACTGATATGTAGACAGTTATGGGTAGATATCTGCACCTACATGTAAATCTGTAAGCTGAACACCACTCTTAATGTCTTCTTCCTTCTTATTTAGATACTTCTTTCCCCCTTACAAAACTTTGCAAGCTGACAGTCTGTTCTTGCACTGAAACTAATTTTCTCAATTAGAAAAGAACTTCTCTGCTCTTCTGTGTTGTCTTACTACACTAATTTTTCCCTCGTAAATGCTTTGGGGTGTTTATGATTTTCTCCGGAAGCTTGTTAGAAGCTACTAATACTACTTTTGCTTTTTTTCCTAGTAAGCCTCTGAACTTGCAGGCTCTAGAAAGCATTTGAGTTGTGTTACATAGTCTGCCAACAGTCAGGATGCATGTACTGAATAAGTAAATATGGATTCAAGTCAGACTTTTAAAATGAGATATTAGGAAACCCAACATTATTTTGACTACAAAGTGTCAGGGACATCTGATACTACATTTGGTGTACGGAGACTGTGCAGAAAGAGTTTAATGGGTCTGCAGGGGGAAGATTTGATGAGGTGTGCATATGACAAAATATCAGGGAGATCTGCCAAAGTAAACCACCACTGAAGTGAGAGCCATTAGGTGTTATCAACTCATCTGGAAGCTCTTGGTGAACAATCTTTGATATAAAATATTTTCCTATATTGCCATGTGATATACTGCTCTGCTGAAAAACAAAGCTAAGCATTAATCTTTTCCATTTTATCCAGACAGACCCTGCCCAACACTGGATCGGAGTTGGTCTGTATTGGTTTTAAGTTTTGTTTTTCTATTCATGCACATATTTTGCTGTTTACACACGGAAGCCTTGCTGGAGGAGGACAACTTCTGTCTTGCTTTATCTGTGGAATTCATTTAGATGGGTTGAGGAGGAGGTGAGGAGCAGTAACTCTATGTCTGTATGCAGGCATATGAAAGAGGGAATATGCTTATACTGAGATACAACATGAGGCAACCTCCAGGCATGAGGGATGCATACGGGAATACTTTTTTGCCTGGGCGTATGGATCTCTCTACACCTCCTTAGGCTGCATGCCTTAACAAGGGCCTGAAGCTATTTTTCGGCAAAATCCAGCCCAAAATGAAGAGAAACTAGAAAAATGTGATATAGCACTAACACTTGTACTTTTCTTTCCCTCTTTTCCCACCCTCCAAACTACTTCGCCCAGCTGCCCCAAGCAAGCAAGAACCAACGTCTGTCTTAAAACACAGCTTTGCACATTTAAGATAATGCACATGGAGGTCCAGTGTTCCTCCTCTCCCCAGGGTACACAGATGCTGTGAGTCTCAGTCTTAAATTGAAATGGCCACAGGCCATGCCAGCAAGATATGCAGGATTGATATGATGCTGGAAATAGCTTTTGAGACAAGGACATCTCAACCAAAAATATACATTTCCAAGAGTAGCTCAGAAAGGTTCGAAAGATCCGCTACAGTAGAGTAATGATGAATAAGGAGGTGAGCCCAGGTAGATCAGACCCCTTGGATGCTCTCCAGTGGTCCCCTAACTTTATATTACATGGCTCTGTTATGCCTGAAGCTCTAAAATCCTTCTTACTGCCTGTCATTCCCCATCCCTTTGGAGTAGCCTGAGGCCACTTGCAAGAACATGCCACAGTTCTGTTTGCTTAAAGCTGTTCACTTGGTTTCAATGGAGGAATTTTCAAAGAGCTTCCTATTAATTACAGGAAACCCATAGCACTGTCCTGTTTTCCCATTAACACAGTTTCTTTTGGTTTTCAACTAAATTATTTCAACATCTGGGCTACAGATAAACCAACAATTTAATTAGACTTCTGAAAACGGAAAGAATGAACTATGCAGTCAAGCACACACATCTTGAAATGAATCATAAAATATTTGTGTTCTTTTGTTCTCCACTGCTTTAAGAATCTGTCCTTAGTTTATATACAGGAAAATATTAAAGACAAAACAGACAATCCTAATTTTTTGATATAAAAATTTATCCTTATAGAGGGCACTTTACAGCATGGAACACTTGTTTTCTCTATTTATTCAGGAAATGTGAGGAAAATCAAACTATGTGCATCAAAGCAGCACATTTAATTGAATAATTAAATATTCAATCATTCTGTAAATCAGTGATACAAGCAGGGGTTTTGTGAACATCTTTGATGAGACTGTGAAACTTCTAATGGCTGCAAGTAAAGTAATGTAAAGTAGTGTATTGTGTGTTATCCATTAACTGGAAATTAAGACAAAATGAACAATCAGCTTCTCTATCCACACCCCCAAAAAAAGCATGATTATGCCTGAAAAACTTGGTTCAATTTCCAAAAGTATAAGGATATCACCTTTCTGATCTGATTCAAAGTAGAAGCACAAAATATAAGTTGATAGAAAAGCATACTATTCTGACTTATTTATTCTGATATTTTAAATTACAGTTCATTGCCCCAGCCAATTTTGCATTTGTAAGACAGAATATTATACTAAAATCACCGAAGTATACAGTAAAGAATCTCATCTGCTCCTTAGCTATTTGCCATGTATTTGGTATGTTCATGCTTCAGAGATGGGAACATTCAAATAAATGAACAGGGCTGAGAAGGGAACACAAGAGTCTTGCTTCCGAGTCCTCTGCTAGACTGTACAGGCTAGTGCTACTTGTGTACTCACTATTGTACAAGTGGTGGTATGTGAATGAAATAGACCTGATATGCCAAGATATGATCCTGGTAAGAAAGTGCTGGAAAAATTACAGCCTGATTATCACATTTGCAGCTACTTGTCCAATTGGGAAGAGCAGTACACTCAAACACTGTGCAGGGCTAGAAGGAAGAACATGGGGAAGAAATAGAGGAGGGGTAGGGAAACAGCAATACCTGCTTCGGATGTTGCTGATGATGAAGGTAGGAGAGATAATACTGGACTTGGCATTGCAACACTATCAACAGCTGCTGGTTTCCTCCTGGTCATCACATTACAGGCAGAACTTTCCATTTTACCATGAAGTGAAGTCTGGTCTGCTTTTAAGTGGGGACCTGCAATTCCTGGGGAAGGAAACAAAATTTGGATGAATATTGGAAAAGATGTCTGGGGAATATCTAGCAAAGAGTAGTCAGTTGCTGTCCTTTTTATGTTAATATATTTTCATATTTCCTTGCGTATGTACCTATAATACAGTCTTGATACTAACAGGAATCATCACTGTTATTTGTTTTTGACAACTTTTCTGAAGGACTTACCATCACCAACCTCTATAAACAATGGTAGAACAAAACAATTCCATGTTAATACTTCTTCTGCTTAAAAATCCCACATACACGCTGATATATGCACAAAGACAGGCATGCTTCATATCTCTATTTAGTGAGATTGTCTATTTGTCATTCCCTGGGTGGTTTATTCTCGATACACTCTTATATACTTCTCTTCTATAAACACCTCACCTGGTTGGTATTTCATCTGAGTAAGGAACAAGCATCAGGAATAATCTCAAACATAATTCCCTGTTTAGAGTACATTACACTTACTTTTCAGGAATTCCTTCTCTAAATAAAATTTACCTTAAAACTCACCAAAGACAAAGGAGTTAAAAAACAAAGAGTCTTTTGACATGCATTCTTCTACCTAACGTTTACAATGCAGGATAATAAAAAGATGGTAGAAATATACTAGAGGTCAAATATTTCAGAACAAGAAAAGTTATGTACTTATGTCAGGTAGATTCCTCCTTTAACAATGTTTCTCAAACTCTCACATTTTGTACCCCTTTTTTTGTTTGCAAATGTGTCAAATTTAAACTTCTGGGATTGAAATTTGAAAACCTCTCCAAGTCTCTGGGATGCTGGGCTTCAACATGACCAGGACAGCTCATTTCTCAAAGATAATCTTTTATTAATTCCTTTTCTTTCCAAATCTCCATCTGCATATAGACCTCAGATAAAATGCATCAGATTTTGGCAATTAAATTACACGAAGATTAAAAAAATCACAGAGTTGCTGTGGTTGGAAGGTTCCTCTTGAGATCACTTAGTCCACTCCACCCTGCTCAAACATGATCAGTTACCTTGACCACGTCTGGTTAGTTTAGAATATCTTCAAGGAGACTCCATAACCTTTCTGTACAATCTGCTCATCTTCTCAGTAAAACCATGTTGTTCAGATGCAACCTGTGTTTGAGTTTGTGTCCATTGCCTCTTGTCCTGTCACTGTGCACCACTGAGACCAGTTTCACTCCATCTTCTCTACCCTTTCCCAACAGACATTTGCATACATGGATNGATTCTGTGATTCTCTTCTCCAGGCTGAATATCCCAACTCTCTGAGCCTTTCCTCATAAGAGAGATGTCCTAGACCCTTAATATTTGTGTCTTTTCATTGTACTCTCCCATATGTCTATGCTCCTCTGGCACATCATGGACTCCTCTTAGTTTTGAACTTCTCCAGAGTTGATGAGGGTGCTTTCTACCCCATCACCCTGGTCATTAACTTACATTTTTAGTTCCCATATTGAACCCTGGGATGTCCCTCTAATGACTTGTCTTTAGCTAGAATCAGTGGTACTCATCACAACCCTTTGAGCCCAGTCAGTTTTCAGTCCATCACAGTGCACATTTATCGAGTTTCTATCTCAATATTTTGTTTATGAGGAGCTAATACAACACAGTAACAAAATTCTTGCTAAAATCAATACAAGAAACGTCAGATTGGTGAGGCATGATTTCCCTTTCATAGGTCTATGATAAGTACTTATGATCACCTTCTCCTTCATATAATTGGAAATGCTCTCCAGGAATGGAAATGCTCACCAAATTCCCAGTAATTGAGCTGAGACCAGTGGCCTACTGGTCTCTGCCTTTCTTCTTGCACTTACTGAACTGACAATTTTTCTCTTCTACTTCTCAGGATCCTCTCCAAATCCCCCCCCAAAAATAACCGAGAATAGCCTCATGATGATGTCAATCAGATCCCTCACCAGAGAACCCATGGACTTAGGCACATCCAGTTTGTTTAACTGTTCCCTAACCATATCTTCCTCCATTAAGTTTAGTTTCCTCACCAGTATCAGGGTCCTGGTATTCTCAAAGGCCAGTGTCACTAGTAGAGGTTAAGGCAAAAAAGACAACGAATACCTCAGTTTCCTGCTGTTCTTTTCCTATCATAGTCTCTGTTTCATTCAGTAAGGGCCACACATTTTCCTTAGGGTACTTTTTGTTGCTTATGTACCTGTAGAAACACTTCTTGTAGCCCTTCTGCCCTAGATTCAACTCCAGATATACTTTGGCTTCCTAAGCCCACCTCTGCACACTTGGACACTGCAGCTCTAGTTCTCTGAGTCACGTGCTCTCACCTGTTTTTTGGTTCCTTTTTATATCTGGCAGTACTCAGGAATACCAAGGTTCCATTAACCTGTATCCAGAAATGACACATCCACACAGTTTTTAAATCCTCCTAGGAATGGATACTCCATGCCCTGGGCAGCCCTAACCTTAAAGAAATTTTTCCTACTGTCTAACCTAAACCTCCCCTGGCAAAACATGAGGTTGTTTCCTCTTCTATCCCTTGTTTCCTAGGAGCAGAGTCCAACCTACCCTCAGTTCCCCACTCCTGTCAGGCAGGTGCAGAGAGCCAGAAGGTCCCCCCTGAGCCTCCTTTTCTCCAGGATGAGCCCCCCCAGCTCACTCATCCCCTTCCCTAGCTCCGTTTCCCTCCCTGGACACGCTCCAGCCCCTCAGGGTCTCTCTTGTCTGAGGGGCCCAGAAGTGCCCCCAGCACTGGAGGTGCCTCAGCAGGGCCAGCACAGGGGACAGGCCCTGCCCTGGGCCTGGGAAACACCATGGCTGGCACAGCCCAGGGGACATTGGCCTCTTGTCCACCTGGGCACATCTGGTGTCATGTCCAGCCACTGTCACCAGCACCACCAGGGTGTTTCCCGCTGGGCCCTTCCCAGAAATTCTCCCCCAGTCACACTGACTGGGGTTGTTGTGACTTAAGGGTGGATGTGACACTAGGTCTGGTTTAGTCTCATACCACTGCCCTCTGCACACTGATCCAGCCCATCTAGTTCCCTCTGCAAAACCTTCCTGTCCTTCGGCAGATCACTACTTGTGCTCAGCTTAGTGTCATCAGCGAGCTGACTAAGAGTCCATTTTCTCCCCCTGTCCAGATCATTGATAAAGGTATTAAATAGAACTGGCCTTGATACTGATCCCTGGAGATCACTCACCTCTGGCTGCCAGTTTATTTTAATTCCATCACAGCCACTCTCTAGGCCTGGCCATTCAGCCAGATTTTAATCCAGCAAAGAATTCGCCTGTCCAAGCCATGAGCAGCCAATTTATCAATTTGTCCTATTGTGGCAAATACTGTGAAAGGCTTTACTGAAGCCCAAACAGACAACAATTACAGCCTTTCTCTCATCCATTAAGTGTGTCATCTGGTCACAGGAATTGGTCAGGCAGAACCTGCCATTCCTAAGCCATGCTGGCTTAGCTGGTCCCCAGGATGTCCCAAGCAAATGCTGTGATGGCCCTTAAGATGGTCTGTTCTTTGACCTTCCCCACCACCAAGGTCAGGCTGACAGGCCTGTAGTTCCCAGGATCCTTTTTCAAGGCTTTCTAGTATATGGATGTCACATTTGCAAGCATTTGGTCAAGTGGGACCTCCATAGTCAGACAGGACTGCTGGTAAATGATGGAAAATCGTTCGGTGAGCACTTCTGCCAGGTCCTCAGCACCCCTGGGTGGAACCCATTCAGTCTCAGGGACTTGTGTGTGTCTACATGGCACAGAAGGTCACTCTGTTCCTCCTGATTTATGGAGGCTTCATTCTGCTCCACATCCCATTCCTCCAGCTCAGAGGGCTGGTTACTTGAAGAAAACTGCTGTGACTATGAAAGACTGAGGCAAATAAGGTATTAAGTACCTCAGATTTTCCTCTTCCTTTCCTAGAAGATTAAGAGACCTCAAAGCAGAGCCAGAAACAGCCACACAAACTTTTGTGTCTGTTGGCTGTGCTTTGTCTCTGCAGATACCAACCAAAAATTCCTCATATTTGCTGCTTGGAGATGCTATGAACAGTCCTTACTCTTTGTTTCACCAGAACTGCTCTAGTGAGAAGAATCTGAAAGATGGGCTACAGAACAGGCCAGTTTGGGATAGGAGTCTTGATGAACCTATGCAGAAAGTCATGAGTGAGATGCTTTTACAGGTCATGGCCTGGTGGAGATACATAGAGGACTCTCTGCCTCTTAGAATCACAGAATACTGCGAGTTGGAAGGGACCCACAAGGATCATCTAGTCCAACTCACCATCTAACACCCGTACAGAGACCGAATGCACATCCCAGAGTGGTAAACATAAACCTAAATCCTTCAGAGGCGCACAGGCCACTCTGAGCCAGGAGAGACCCACAGGACCATCCAGCCCTACACCCCCCAGCTAGACCATGTCACTAAGCTCCTCATCGAGCCTTCTCTTAAACACCTCCAGGGACGGCTACTCCGTCACCTCCCTGGGCAGTCCATTCCAATGAGCAATCACTCTCTCTGTGAAAAACCTCTTCCTAACATTCAGTCTAAACCTCCCCTGGCATAGCTTGAGGCCATGTTGTCTCGTGTCATCAACCTGAAAGAAGAGGTCCACACCCACCTGGGGGCAACCTCCCCACAGGTAGTTATAAACAGCAACGAGGTCACCTCTGAGCCTCCTCTTCTCCAGGATGAACAACCCCAGTTCCCGTAGTCGCTCCCCTTTAGACCACACATCATCCCAGAGCCTCAAATCTAGTACGTATTAAGCATCTCAAATTGTATCCATTAAACTTCAATCTCTCTCTGCTCGTCTTTTCTAGTGCAAATGAGAACAATAATATACCCCTCATCTCAAGAGCAGTCCTGTGAAAATAATATTATCAACATTCATGAAATGTTCATCTATTCATACTAAGGCTTATAAATGTGGAATAAATGAGACATGATGTCACACCTCAATAGCAAGGGAAAAATCCAGCTAGCAAATAGCTGCTCATTAGGTGAGTGCTATACGTTGAATAAAAGTGTGTCCCATGGAATAACTGGGATATTTGACTAGGTAATTACACCTATGGGATCACACCACTATGGAACTTTGCATATGCAAACCTGATGTTTCACCACTCCATAGTGCTTGAGTTGGTGCCTTAACATTATTTATTCATGAATGTAGTTGGCAGACAAGAAATATGAGTTTGTGGATGAATGTATCAATACACATGCACATATATGCATGTGCATATGGTACATAATAATGCTAACAACCTCATAAATTCAACATCTGGTTCTAATTAAACTGAAGGTCCTATATAAAGAGCTGTATGAAAGCATGCAGCTGTAACCTATTGACCTCTATTGATAAAAAAAAAGTCTGTGAAGCTGTGTTTCAACATATCAAGGGACAGTCATTCATTTTTTCAAAGGTAATCCCTCACAAACCACTTATCCTCTCAAATCTCTACCTGCACACAGTGTTTGCATTAGGGACCTTGATTTATGGATTCCCACTCCTCGGATGGAGAGGCCAACTTCCTGTTGCCGTGGTTACTTGGCTCTTGGTTCAAGGTTAAACTACTCCCAAATCAAAATCAGTGGCAGGCACAGCATCTAACAGCCAGGTTATTGACTACCCTAGGATGCTTAAAGGTCAAAGACCAAAGTGCTGTCTACTGCCTTTGGGGTGAGTCAATATTTTCAATATTTTTATTCTGTTTCTTCTGAAGAAGTAGTTGCTGCTCAATTACCACCTATCTGAGTTTAGCGAGGTCATACAAATCATTGAGGAAAATCCTCCTCCTACAGAAGAGATACAAATGTAATGAATTACTTCAAAGTCCACGTGGCCCAATCGCACCTCATCACTACTGAATCATGGGTTCAGACGTGTATTTTGTTTTAAGTGTTTGGTTTTCTCAGCCTGCATCAGTCATCTCACTGAAAATCTCATCTAAACTGAGGAAGAAGAGTAATTTATGGATCTGGGGCAGCCAAAAAAGACAAACCATTAGGTTTCTTCCACAGATACCAAAACACAAATTTGGAGGCACTGTTGGAAACATGTGGAGGTGCAGCAATTTGCTCACAAAGCTTTGATGCATGTTCCAGTAGTGAAAGGTCTATCCGTTGAGTGAATGAACCTGCTAGTGTGGTATCATCACTTTTCATTGGACCTTCTCTTCTTAATTGGAACACTCTGTTCAGAAGACCTTATGTAAGAAAAGGCCCCAGTTTAACCCATCTATGATTAAGGTGAAAATACATCATTATCAGTGCCATCACAGAGCTTAAAATTCACACACACACACATTCATTAATCCAGTATATTTTATCCTTTGCTACTGCTTCAGAGAGAGAAGATGCTCCAGCCAAGATGCTCAGAAGGCTGGAGCATCTTCTCTATGGAGACAGAAAATAGCCAGGTGTTGTTCAGCCTGAAGGTGTTGTTCTGGCTGAAGAAGAGATGGCTTCAGGGAGACCTTACAGCTCCTTCCAGTTCTTAATGGGAGCTTATAAAACAGCTGAAGAGGCACTTTTTGCACAGCCAGAACGCAATAGTACAAAGGGAACTGTTTTAAATTAAAAGAGGGGAGGTTTAGATTAGATGTTAGGAGGAAATTCTTCCCAGTGCCAGTGGTGAGGCCCTGGGACAGGTTGCCCTGAGAAAGCGGTAGCTGCCCTATCCTGGAAGTGTTCTAGGCCAGGCTGGATGGGACTTGGAGCAACTTGTGATAGGGGAAGGTGTACGTGTCCACGGCAAGTGTCCTTGTCCATGGGCTTTAAAGATGGTCTTTAAAGTCCCTTCCAATCCAAACCATTCTAGGATTTTACGAGGTACACTGGTGGCCTGATTCAGGCTTTGTTTATCACCTATCTCCTCATTTTTGTGCATTCTCTCCAAATCAGAGTCCTCTTCAATGCATGAAAGACCCATACCTTAACTCCCCTCTTCAATGCATGAAAGACCCATACCTTAACTCCCCTGAGTCCTATGAGTAGTACAGACAATGCCACATGCACATGCAAGTGAGCAATGGGCTATAAAGCTGGGAGGAAATCAATTATTTTCTGTGTAATGACAAAGGGCATGGAAAAAGGATGTCTTCAAATGCAAGACCTGACATGACAGAATTTATCAAGAACCTAAACCAGCGATGGCATGATTATAAATAAAATAATCACCATAACCACAGGTAAAAGGCTGGTTCTGGAGAAGCAGAGTTTTGGTTCAGGGCAGACAGGCGAAAACCTGTGCGTGAGGGAAGACAAAACTGACTTGAAACTGGCCTTTTCTTGAAGATTTCTGGAATTCTTCATTCAGTGGCTAAGCAACTTATGAGCTCTAACTGATAATTAATACATTATTTTTGAAGGCCTGATAACTATACTTGCTCTTAACAAATGGCTCAAG
>WEKX01013710.1:15572-30652 GCA_013390025.1 Pitta sordida | reverse complement strand
TTGACATGGTCTAGATGATGGGACGATTGGCCAGGGAATTAGGTTATGTCCACGGTTGCAGGATTGTGAGTTTGATCCCTATATGGGAATTAGCTTGGCAGTTGGACTTGATGATCCTTGTGGGTCCCTTCTAACTCAGAATATTCTGTGATTCTATATATTTTTGGTAAAGGGAGACTATCAGAAGTTTCTGTACCTAACTATGGCAGCCCAGAGGACAAGCATGACACCTCTTTAGCTCAGCTTTGGCTCAGACTGAAAATGGCTTAAAATATCACCCATGTTTTGGATTTGCAAAGTTACACAGACCTCTTGGAGAGACTATACATAAAAGTTTTGATTTTCTTCAGATTTTCTTCAGCATGGCCATTCAAAATTTTTGGAAATTTTGCAACTTTTGGTAGCTCAGATGGCCAAGCTGTTATGTATCTATACACCAAGTAATCCACAGTGAGTTTTGGGCTAAACTGGACCTCCAAGGACCCATCAAGTGCTAACCTCTGAAAGGTTGCTGCTGACGTGCCAAAGTCTGCTCCTTTCATTTTCTCTATGTCAGCACTTGTGAATGACTCCCACACAGAAAAGGCACATGCCACGCCAGACTTCTCAAGTAAACACAACCCACTTCTGCAAAACAGATTAAGCAAGTCTTGACAGAGAGCATTTAAATACAAGTTAGAACATATATATCAACAATATCACCACTCCTCAGTTACTAATAAAAGGTACAGCAACCCACTGTAAAACTAGGCATTTCAATTCACTGGGTATGTGTAGCATTTTTTTTTCAGAGGAATCTCAATTGCCTATAGAACTGATAGCTATGTTAACAGGTTGAAAGTCTCTGATTTGTTTTAACATAGATGCTTGGTTGCCTGAAAACACAGAAGGCAACTGGAACGGTCCAAAAATAAAAATGATGATGGCTTTTACGTTTCAACTGGGATAATCTGGTGATCAGATATTCTCTTGATTTGAATGGCAATTTCAGTAGCAAGGCCATGGCCCAGGCTCACTGATTTGCCTGACATTAGTGAGTCTTCAGTGAAATGGTCTGCTCTATTTTGCCCAAGCTCTCACAACTTGTTCCAAATGGATGATTTTTCAAAAAGGCCTACAAACCCTGCAATTAGCAGAAAGAACCTACAGCCTCGATACCCACAAGGGAAAAATTATTAATATTCTAACATTACTTTTTTTCAGAAACCACCATTCTGGAAAGACTGTAACCTCATGTGAAAGACACATGCTCCACCACTGTATCTTGGCTGTACGTGTGCTCCTGGCAGAAAGAGAAGCTGTCCCCACCTGACCCACACAGGTATTTATATGGCTGCTCAGAAAACCGTGCCAGTTCGCTGAGCTGACTTCTCAAGTGGGCCACCTGTGTATCAATACTAAGGACTGAACAGGAATAACAAGCACAGTCAGGAGCAGACTGGAGCTCTTGCTGCATTAGGTAACAGGTGACAGGTTGGACTGGATGATCTCTATGGTCTTTTCCAACCTTACCAACTCTGTGATTCTCTGATTACAGAGGTCAAGGGAAGTCCATGGAAAACAACTAAAGATAAGCTTGGGCTCAAACTTGAACTAAACTGCAGGAACAGAAGTAGCATTTTGGGAGAGGCAACTAAAGGCTGAAAACCTCTATCCTCCCAAGCTGGTTTTAACTAATTTTGTTTTTTTTTTAAAAAGGCTGGCCAGCTTTTAGATACTTGCAGGTCTCTTCAAGCCCACAGCCAACTCTGTTTTCCTTCACCATCCTATCTCTCCAGCATCATCCTTCTTTCCCCAATGTCACTCTTCTTTTATTTTCTGTTGCTGTGACAATCAATTTTCCTCTACTGGGCGACTCTGTTTACTCATCCATTTTCCTAAGGACACAGCTTTTCAATTACTTTTCATTACAAAGAAAAAGCAATTAAGGCAGAAGCTACAGGACAAATATAGAGATCACTCTCCCCAAGATCACCAGCCTTAGGGAACAGTCAATGAAGGCAGATGGGGCTGAATTTTGCCCATGCTTCACACAGGAGCCTCCCAAGCATGGTTCCACAGATGAGCTCTCAAACACTGCCTCCAAACACAGTAGAATTACTCCAGGTCTGCACTAGCGAACCCAGCTCTGTCTGACCATGGAGTATGGGCAGAGCCCAGAACCCTGCCTAAACCAATTTGCAGAGCACATCTCTTGTCTATTCTCTAACACTTTCTTGTGGCAATTTTTCCAGGCAAATAGTATTTTTCCACTGTCCCTGGTACACCCTGGTTCAGCGCCCTACATGAAAAGTCACACAGTCAGTGATTTATTTCTTTGGAAACAACCTTTATTAGCTTCCTTTGAAATGTACTAATCCAAGGAATTGAAGGCTTTCCCACATACACACCTGAGTGCTGCCTGCCAAATAAGAACTTTTGGTGACAACTTTTCTTAATCCAGAAGAAGTAGTAGCAATGCTCCTGCTGTACTGTGCAACTGAGTGACACAGATTAGAAAAAACTATAATTAATTTTTTTTAAATTATTTTCCAGTATGAGGTAAAAATAGATGAGTCATATGCAAAGGTTCACTGATCCAATTTTCTCAGTCTATCACCACTTAAAACACCTGGACTCACTGTGATGACAAGCTAGAAGTATTCCTGCTTGTTGCAAGAGCAGAATCCTCATTCCCACACAAATCATAAAACTACTCATTTATGAATAACATAGAGACTTAATAGCATTCCTACAGAACTGTTTTCTTGCCTAGGGATGCCTGCTTTCATAAAGCCCTGTTTTCATGGCTAATGGATACTATCTATCTCTTGCTACTACAAGTGATGGAACCTCTTTAGTCTAACAAGACCTGTTACTAGTGACTCAGGCACTAGGAATACTCTCATAACCATTTCTGTCTCCTGAGGCACCGATGGTATTTTAGTCAGCCTCAGCCCAGTTCACGTGGCAGATGTCAGAAAACACAGCCTGGCCTGTCAGTTTGTTTCTTTCCTAAGGAAGCTGTCACATCCCCAGAGACCTAATCGTCTTTTGGAAATACTTTCAAATCATTAAAGATCTTCACCCCTAACTGAAACTTTTCAAGTTTGATGAAGACCCACCATCTACACCCTGTCCAAGCCTCAGAATGCAATCTTCTGTTCATACTGTGGGAGTGCAACCTACAGCCACTCCTGCTCTCCTAAATTACACAGTGTCACAGCAGCAGTTCTCAATGACATATGAGAAAACAAACAAGCTTGCTTTCCCAAGATACATTTGATAAAACTTACTTGTCCAAGAATATCTGACATAGACAGACTGCTTTTAAAACTGTCCTCCTGCCTCTTCTGCCACACTGACCAAACTCAATGGCTTAGAAAGCTAAAGTTGCATCAAAAGAGAAAATTCAAGTGGGTATGCATATTGTTTTGATGCTGCTATAAGGAGAAAGGACGCATGAATTGGTTATGCTGTGATACTTGGGATACAGTCGGGTCTCCCATACCACGGACCTGCGGTCTTAATCAGGTTCTGTGAAGCCCTACTTCCACGTTGAACGGCAGCTTATTAATATGCAAATTTGCCCCGCACCCTCAGACAGCTCCCTGGCACTGTTTCAGTACTGTGTTGCTGTGTATCGGTTGCCACGGTGGCTGTGCTGGGGGGATAGGGAAGCAGCGGAGCCCCCACAGCCGGGATAGGGCAAGCGGAGCGGTGGGGCCACTGTAGCCAGGACAGGGCAAGCGCAGCGGCGGGGCTGCTGCCGCGGTTGTGAGGGTTAACATATTCATGACTGCCTAATTGAATATTCACGCATGCCAGGTCACACATGCGCAGTTGTGAAAAGCGGCCTCCTTCATTGCTAAAAGATCATGCCGCTAAGATGTGAAGCCAATATGGACAGCGCAAAGTGCAAGAGGGACGACCGTATTTCACTCTCAGGAGCACAGGGTAAGGAAGCATTGTACAGTATGCATCCCAAGTAATTTCAGTTGTGACTGGTCTCTAAAACAAGCAAAAATGGAGAAGGTTTATGGGCCTAATCTGCCCTTCTCAACACACCTGGAATCCACACTGACACCACTGGGTGCTGGAGACAGCAAGGAGGCAGAATCTGGCCTCCCTGCATACCTTGGTACTGAGCTTCAGCTACATATTCCACACATGCACCACAAACAACTTGCCTAGTGATGTCATTTCCACATATGTCACCTCCAGTAAGCCTCAGACACTCTTAGGACTGCAAAGTGATCATACAGTTCAATAGAGTATTTAAGTCCAGTTGCTCCAAGGGACACTAAAGGGTGTCTGAGCAACACATTTCAGGGACTGCTTCACAACTCCCAGAACTTCATACCTGTGACACAGGGCTTGCAAAATCTGAGTAAACAAATGCTTTGCAGCCTATCTGTTAGAGGAATGTCCCCCCATCCTCCTCTCCCACAACAGTGGAAAAGGCTTGCTCAGGACATTCCTTGTAGCAGTGATGACTATTCTTATGCGCAAAAAATAAAGCAAAACCTCAAACTGGACACACTATTGCTCTAATGCAACATGGACCATGGAATGTGATACATATCATGCTTTAAAGCAAAGGTTAACAGTAGGAGATTTCCATCATTGTTAACATAAGATGTGTGAATTCCTGGTCTGCATAGCAAAACCAAAGCAAGGCTTGCTATCTGCTGTTTGCAGACTTCATTACAGTTCTGGATGAACGGATCTCTAGAGTGAAGACAACTTCACAGCAAGTAGCCAACATCAACAGACCTAATTAGTTGGTACATTGTAATGCTTACCTGCTTAGCATGCAAAATAGTAGAATTTCCACTGAAAAAGCTCACCTGTTGAATTCCAAGCTAACTTCTTGGAAGCAGGCCAAAGAAAACCATCCCATGTCAAAGTAAGAAGGAGCCAAACTATACTTTTATGCTACTTAAGATTCTAAAGCAATCAGAAATGTCATCAATGACATTTCATTTGCTCAGATACCTTGACAAATCTTCTCCACACATTATTTGCTGACCAGAATTTATTTCCCTCCCCAGTATTAAATGTAATTACTACAACCTTTTTCCCAGCCAGCATGGCAAGAAGTGCCACTGGGCCAGTGCATTTCAATTTCATATTTCTTGCCATGTATTCACACTGACTGGGCTGAGGGTTATGGTATTGAGTACGTGTCAGGTACTCCTTATCTCCTCAGATACCCAAGAAGCTGGAGTAGAGGCTGACTTAACATGCTGCTTCTGCAGGAACCAGCTCTCTTTCAAGTGAGGAAAGTGCAGTCTCCCAGGAGTCTGGGAGCAGGAACTGAAGCAGTTCCCATCACACTCATGTCACAGCACAAGTAAACACTGAGTTGTTCTTTTACAGTAATGGGCTACAGAGGCCACATCCTGAGCTCATGACTGGAAGATACATGATTAGCACATGAAGAACATACGGAAAAATTTAAAAACACTTCTTACTGACTGCAGTCATTTCATACACTATTTCCTACTGATGTTTGAAAGACTGCTCTGTGGGTTACTTCAGTTAACTCTCCTCTTCTAAAAACACATTAAACATGAAGAAAGACCATTGTCAAAACAGCAGCAGCTGATATTATCCTCCCAACTCCTCTCCCGTGTCTCATCGATCCACAGTTCACATTGTATCTGTGGAACTGAACAGACTAGTTCTGCTAAATTGCATTTAAGAAAGTGTCAGGCTGCAATTACCTAAACAGATAATGCACTGGCGTTAGAAAGAGCATGTGGAGAAGCAGAAGTTGTTACCTGTGTGCAGAGAGTGAAGAGCATCCACAGAATGATAAAGCTCCTCAGAGTTTTCAGAGCTGTGTGGAGGCAGAAAGTGCTCTGGCAGGTCAGAAACTGAGGGCAGGTCCAATACACTGCTCTCCTCCAACTTATTACTTGGTAACACTTCTTTTCCTTCCATGGTCCCACTGCAGACAAAAATGCAATTGAGCTGGATTTTTAGAGCATGAAAATCTAAGCAGAAGTCCACATAAATGATCTGGCATTTTTGTACCACTTTATGAGCTGAGAGTATCTGTTCTAGTATAATCATACTTCATTTAAGAAAATAAAAACAAATTTAAAGATGTAAACAAAGAACAACAGCAAACCCCATAGAAAACAGCCCTCAGCAGGATAACTTCAGAGTCCACAATAAATCTGTTTTTCCTAGAGGCTACCCAGAAGTACAGACTCAGGCCCCAAAACTAGTAAGCCATGGAGTATATTCCCTCCAGGGTACACTATGTGTGTAATTTAAAAGAAACATGTTCCATGCTTCTAAGCCTCAAGTTAAACCCATACCCCCTAGCTATGTTCACTAGTAGAAAGAAAGAGCATCTTAAAACTCGGTAGTCTCAGTCCCAGAAGGATACCAAAGACTTCCTGGTGTGGAGACACTAGGGCAGCTATGTTGCATACCCTGTGCACAACACTTTGGAAAGCTTTGGTTGAAGCATCTCCACATCCCAACACCCTTCTGTCAAGCTTCCTCCACCAGTCCACCACCACAGAGGGCATGAACACATAGCTGGGTGGAGAGCAGGACAGGGCTGGTGGCACCCAACTTCACACCAAGGGCCACAGTAGATGGACAGCTCTTCTGGACAGTATGAAACTAAAGTGTTCCAGTCCAGCAGCTCCAAGTATAGTCACACAAGCATCTGGGAAGAAGATGAGTGAAATGCAAAAACCTGGTGAGGCAGGAGCTCCTTCTACTTCAGTAAAGAGTGACAGGACAGAGGAACCAGATTCACTGGTCAGAAAATGGCCTGTGACCCTGCAGGCTCCCATTTTTATTCTCCCCTATAAAACGAAGAGGATAACAAATTCTTGTTTCAGAGGTATTACATATCAGTCAGGAATGTTACAGCCATAGTGGGCAAAGAAATCCCCAGGAGGGATTATGTAGTACTGAAAAATGACGTAAATACCTCTATGCAGATATTTAAAAAATCCCAACCAAAAACTCAACACCATTCCTTAGGACCTTCCGTATTGAGTAAACTTCTAGCTAATAAGCACCTCTGACCTTTGCAAAATGCTCACCAACTCACTAATGAGAGTGGAGCCATTAGTTGTGATACCAGAGAAGACCAGCTGCCTTGCCTTGGAGGGACAAGGTTCATGCATTCACAGAAAGTTTCCAGGAAAAAGGGAGCAAAAGGTTAAAAACCAAACAAAGTACAAAACTCTATTCCCCACAACAGTCCCAGCTGAAGGAGCTTCTCCTCCATTCTCGTCAGGTCCCGAAACATAAAGAATGCAGAAAGGGAAAAACTTCTCAAACAGTGGGTTTATGATGTGTGCTAATTTTTAAGTACTAACATATTTTAGAGAAAAAAACTTGCCTATTTCAGTCTTCAGTCTGGGAAAAAACCAAACCAACTCCATACCAAAACCCCATGGAATTCTATCCCTCCAATGGCAAGTGACAGATCAAAGCAATAGGAGCTGCTGATGTGATACCACAGCAGCTTAACGCTGTCATTGATAGGGGCTGCAGTGGTGCTGGGTATCTGTTTGTGTTGGCCCTCTTCCTTGTCCCTTGTCTTGCCACAATTGGACATGTGCAGCCATGTTTTGATCAGCTTTAGATAAAACAAGTCAGCTTAAAAACAAAAAAAAAAAGCTTCCTCTGATCAGTTGCCCCTAACTCTCCCAAGTCAAGTACACAACAGTCCTACTCCCAAAACTGATGTTTGTGAAAAGGCTCAGCTGTGGACCTTGAGGCACATGAAAGAGAGGCACTATTATCTCTGTATGATACCTGGTAAGAGTGCAAACAGCCCCTTGGGCAGAGTCCAGCAGCAGTCACTCTGTTCTGCTTCAGGATTCCATCACTATTCCCTCATGGCTTGCCAACTGCAACTTGCTGGAATGAAACAAACAAGTCAGTTAGATGCTTTACATCAGCTGATCTGGAGAATGGACACTCAACTTTCAAAGTACATATGCCAGTGATGTCAACAGTCAGTCATCAGTCAACAGTGTTGTCTGGTACAGAAGAAAAGTTTTATATAGGAATCAGAAACAGCAAATGTAGTAATGCCCTTGACTCTTCTGACAGCAGAGGAGACCTCCTGGAAAGGGGTTAGTACATTCTAGAAATAAAGTCCAGATTTTCTTTGCAAGAAGCTGCCAGATCAGCTGTTTATTCAAAAGTCAACAAGCAAATTATAGCTGGCAACCTTTCCTCCCTCCTGCGGAGAGCAGGTATTTCTCCAACCAGTGTATCTAGTAGTGCCGTGATGTCAACAGACAGTCTGTGTTGTGTCAAACCACAACCAGGAAATGTGTTTTAAGAGGGTCACATAACCTACCCCGTAGAGTAAACCACAGGTTCACAAAATCCAAATCCTGTTTCCCTCCCTCTGCCATTATCTCAGTTATTTTCAGTGAGCAACCAAGACAAACATAGTTTCAGGAGGAAACTGGATTTTTCTCCGGGCCCCCCTCAACTAGTAGCACTGCACTGGCACGAGGCATTTTCCAATATGCAGCCGGTCCGATGGATACAGATGCTCGCCTTACTCACCGTCCTGATAAGCTGGTTCGAGCAGATGCAGGGCAAGAGGTTCTCTTCCTTCCCGTCTCCCTTCTTTCTCGTTGTCCTGCAGGCACACACGCGTTATTTCAACAACCCGTCCCGCACTCCCACAGCTCGCCTCGGGCCCTCCACCGCGCTGCCGGGCCCAGCGAGGGCCCTACCGCTCCCAGCCCACCGGCGAAGAGCGAGGTGAAGCGGGTAGAAGCCTCTTGGCTGCGAGCAGGTGCGCCCGCAGGGCCCGGGCAGGGCGCTGCGGGCCCGGCTGAAACCACGGGGACACAAATCCAGGCGACAACAGCAAACGCGGCACCTCCCGGACCCGCGGAAGCGCCTGCGCAGCACCAGATCCGCCCGCGTGGGGCTGGGGGCGAGGGGAGGGGGAAAAGAGAGGGGAGGGGGACGGGGGTGCCGAAATGCTCCTAGTCAGCTTTTCCTGAAAACACCTTGAACTAGGCTTTACTACTGTGAGTTCAGACGGGAGAGGTTTTGGTGAGGCCAGACCAGGCGAGGCAGCAGCGGCAGCAGCGGCAGCAGCACCAACCCGTGCCTGGCACATGAGATTTCCTGTCGGGCTGCTCAGCGCTTGGTCGTTTTACACCACCACTGTACAAAGGTGCAGCCTGGGAACGCCCTGAGCAAGGGTGAGCGTGGGGCTGTGGTGGGTCTGCAGAGTAGAAGCATCATAGCGGGGTCTGAGAAAAAGTCAACACAGTTCTCGCCCCAGACATAAGCAGGTCGGTGAGCTGTGAGCCTTGCTTACAGAGCTCAGGAAGTAAAAGTGAGGCTAGTCATCGGCTGCTGCACAGCGGGGATGTCCATGTTCTTCCACACGGCACTGAAGAGTTTAACAGGCAGCAGAGTGGAAGCTTCGCAAACGCCACTGAAAAGTAGGATACAAACCACACAGTTTGGTGCGTCGCATCACTTCGGCACCCGGTGCTATTGGTGTGTGTTGCCACAGCCAGAACAGGCATAGTGGCAACACAATGCGCCCAGAGGCAATCGTGGGGTAGTGACACAGACACTCCGACTCTCTTAACAATGGTGCAGTGAGTGCTTACGGACACATGCTGGATACTTTTCCAGCAAAGAGATATATTGCAGTGCCGCCTGACAAATTATGCCTAGCACAGCCAGACATCCCACGACACCAATGCCAACAGACGTCGAGGATCAGCTTGTCTGGGCAGGCAGTCAGAAGAAAAGCTGCCAGCTGCCCTGCCTGGAAGAACTGCTGCCAGGGGAGGGCTGGTGGAGCTCTTTGACACGCATGCTCAGAATGAGGCTGGGAAGGAGCTGGGGGTTTTTTCCAAGAGCCTTTGGACTGCCGAGTTACTGATAGCAAACTGATGTGTTTAAGAGGAAGTAATTAAAAGGAAGAAAATAAATTTGAAGTCCCATGGCTGCCAAGAGGGCTTCGTTTTTCTTCCAGGTGAGCTGGCTTGAGCTGGGAAAGATTCCCATAGGACGAACCTGTGAGTTTGTTTCAGGCACAGTAGCTGTGACTGCCTCAACGTTACGGCCTCTCTTGATCCAGGCGTGGGCATTTGGGGTCACTGCACAAGTAGAGATGCAAACCTAGCTACATCTTGAGCTGTAACTAAACCCAGACGCAGCTCTAGTGCTAGTCTCTCTCTTGCCATTTGTGTCTGTGCCCAAGAATTACCCCATCCCTCTGAGGGAGTTCTGCAGCTGGGAAGGCAGCACCCCGGCACTTCATTTTCTTGCAGGAAGTGAGGCTGAACCTGAGCTGTGGAATGCAAAGTATCACTAGATTTGCTTTATTTAGCTATAGGAACACATGAAATATTGCAGCATCGTGAAACCAGCCATCTCTGTGACTTCACCCTGCTGGATCATGCCAAGTCTTTGCCACTAGTGAAGCTCTGGCGGTGAGGAAGAACACCACTGACTCCTGGAAAAGGAAGCAGCTCCAGCAAGCAGAACTGACAAGGAAACTGTAGTGCTTATTAACATATACAGCTTACCTGTTTTTATTTGTCATATTAGGTGGACAACCAAATCTTTAACTTGCTTTATCTCCCTCCTCTTCCTCATCAGAATGAAGAGGTCCTGCGCCCTCCTGATAGAGCACTGCCTGGATCCCTTGCCCATGTAATCGACACTCTTTATCAGCAAAAAGATTGTTTGCCTGCAGTACTTAGTGCAAGTCTGAATGTGCATACTACGCTCCTTTTTATCAGTGTGTTAATGTTGGCACATGATAGAACTACACCAGCAGGTATGTCTGCAGTTGCTTAAAATGGAAGGTACATGAGAGCCAGGAAATGCAGAATTAAACTCCACATTTGACATATACCGTCGGGTCTCCTATATTGTGGACCCGCGTTCTTAACTGGGGTCCGCGAAGCCCGACTTCCGCGTTGAATGGCGGCCACGTCGCCGCCGCCACCCACACCACCGCCGCCACCTGCGCTGCCGTGGCAACAGGTCACCCATATGCAGTTGCAAAAACAGGCCTCCTTCATTGCTAAAAAATCATGCCACTAAGATCTGAAGCTGCAATACGGGGGGCGCGAAGTGCAAGAGAGCTGACTGTACCAAAGATCAAACTCCTGAGAGTCATGTGGTGAAAAGGAAATACATGTTCTGACCATTGTAGCTGTCGCAATGTGAGTATTTAGAGTGTAGATAGCCTCAGGGCCAGAGTCTTAAGCTGTACAATTCCATGTAATTGAAGAAATTATGTATCTGCCAACTTACCATCTTAAATATTTAATACACAACATGAAGGAAAAAAGTCTGTCTTCACAAACAGCAGAACTTGCAAGTTCATGTCTTTCCAGGCCTTTCCCACTGTCACACCACAGGTGAGCCATTCTATCTACTTACTTCTTTCACGCTAGCTAGAAGCTAATTTAATACATGAAAACAGAATACGTAACAGGTGAATAGAAGCTAATCGAGGAAGTGGGCTGAAGTAGACATGAACAAAGTTGATATTCAAGGTTGAATTTACAAAGATTGTTCTGTTGATTAACAGAAATTATTAAACCAAAGTTTATAGTCTCTGTGCTTCAGTGTTTTGAGTTCACTCCCCACAATGTCCTTTGTTCTCAAAACTGAAACTAATAAAGAATGTCAGTATTTTAAATCATATTTGCATGCATTTTACTGTTCAGCTCTAGAAACTGCTACTACAATATTCCAAAGTTCTCCCAAAGCATTGTGGTGTCTTAGTGGCTTTTGCTCTGGAAACGCCCTCTTGCATTTACCCCAGGAATAAGTGTTTATAGGCTTGAGTCAAGCCAGTGTGAGAAACAGCTCTTCAAACGCATGAGATGAGAAACAACAACTCATCTCCACTCCTTTGAGAACAGTGAGGTTTTCTGGTGACACTGCAAATAACAAAATGCAGAGGAAGGCTGGAAGAAAAGCTTTTCCACATCCCCAGTATCCCGTAAAAGTCAAGACCCCTGGCATTCTCAAGTAACTTTTTGCATGGTCATAATTCCTTCACCTATGACTATGTCATTTGTGTGCACACCATAGTACAGATGGAAAGTGTAGCTCAGCAGCAGAGGCAAAAGACATAAAAGCGGTATTATCCATCCTGATTCCCACCAAGGCCAGATTCAGGTTTAGCCTACTTGGGGGAATATGTGTGCTTACCTGGAGAAAAACCTCCAAACCATACCTGTGCACCCTTCTTAAGAAAAAGGAAAAAAAGGGTCAGTTACCCTAAAACTACTTGATTTGTCCAGCTGTGTTAGCTGAAGAGTATTCTAGTCCTTCCACGTTTGCCAAAGTTAAGTTTTCAGGACCACATATGAAGACATTGTTTGTTTCATTTTCTGCCACATCAAAGGAAATCACATTCAAACCAGCAAACCTCCCTCTAAAGGGTCAGTTTCACTTAAACTAAAATAACCTTCCTTGTCATTACTACAGTCAGGCCTCCCATACCACAGTACCACAGGTCTTGACCCCTCCCTGTGCAGCCTTCCATCAGTGTAGACTGGCAGCTCATTAATATGCAAATTTGACCCCGGTCGACCCATCCCCCCAGCTCCAGAGCAGCTCCAGGGCATTCCCAGAAGTTTCTCGTGCGCGGTTAGGGGAGCAAAGCTGGTCTCCTCTGCCCCGTGGGGCAGCTGCAGTGGGTGGAGGAGGCACTGCAAGGCAAAGACAGCCGCGGCATCGGCACAGGCGGTCGCAGCACCAGCATGGGCAGCACTGGCACGGGCAGCCGCAGCACTGGCAGCGGCACCAGCACAGGTGGCCACAGCACTGGCATGGGCGGCACCAGCATGGGCAACGCCGGCATGGGCGGTGGAGGGGAATTTGCATATTCATGATTGCCTACTTTCAATATTCATGTGTGTCAAGCCATGCATGAATCTGGGGGGCACGAAGTGAAAGAGGCTGACTGTATCTCCAAACACCAACAACTGCAGGGCTAATACCTTGCAGAGTTTAGACTGAGCTATCACAGAGAACATACTGCTCATCCAGGTTCCTAGCTAACACTAATGTCAACATATGAGATACGTATCCTATTTTTCTTTCTCATGCATAGGCATGAGGAACTAACCAATTTGCTCCAACCACATAAACTGTATTCTGGTAGCTGTACTTCTCTTCAAGATAGGTGAAATTTATGAGTAGCAAGCAGTCAATCTGTATTACAACAAGTGGGTCAGCCAGGCATCAAAAAATATTCTTGGCCTTCTCTTCCCTGGTCATAAGACAAGTAATGCTTTTTGCTTCCACTTTCAGTAACTAGGAGTTCAAGCCTTTTGCTTAAACTGTCAACATCCTAAGGTACGGGAAGTTTCAAAGACCAAATGTTATTCTCTGCTGTCCTCATGCCAGTAAATTGAATTCAATTATCTTTTTTTTTAAATTAATCCTTTACTGTGGCCTGCCAGCAGTATCGGACTTTTGTAAGTATGACTTTTTAAGGTGTCATTTCTAAACTAAACATGAAATCATGATAGCCAGTTAGTACTATGTCTTGGAATTCTGTGATTTCAGGAGAAACTTACTCTCTTTTCAAAAAGTAGATTTCTGTAGCAAAGTCTTGGCAATGTGAATGTTGAGGATATTACAATACAAGCAGAAGCTTTTTTTCTTAAAATCCTGGACCAAATCTCCTCTCCCTCCTCTGAGAGCCTCTGCTGGAATGTATGCCTTCTAGTGCTCTGATTCGTATTACTACATACCTCTCTTCTTTTTTGGGGCTGCCTCCTTTGCATCTGCTGCTATTTAAATCCACTTTGAATTAAAGCTTTTTTGCATGCTAACACTATTATTTTTGTACTGCCTAAGCTTTTAGCACAGTGGATTCAGACAGAAGGCTCTCTGAGGCCTCATTTCCTTCCTACTAAGAGCCCTTCTGCGTAACAATTCACCAAAAAGAAACCAAAAGCATTATGTAACTCAAGGACAGACATGAAACACACTGTAACTTAGCTCTCATTATACACCTAAGTGTCTGTCTTAAGACTCACTTCCAGACTTCTCCTCTTGCACTGCATTTCTATTTAAGTCTCCACACCCATACAGTTGCATTCCTGCTACTCAGTGATTTTTGTGCATTGTAATGGTTCTGCCTGCACTGTGACACAGCGGGTGCCTGATGGCAATCCTGCACTTTGCAGTCGTGAGAATGGAAGAACATAGAGCAGAGACATTTGGAGTAAGAAGATAGGCTCATGCCTCATGTCATAGTAAGAGTGGGCAAAAGCAACACACATACACACTTGATGCTGGTGAAAATGCCTCTATTGATTTTTGACACACATACAGTTAAAGTATCAGAAGGCTACTCTAATTGGCTGCACATGTTTACACTATGTTCATTGGTAGACCTCCACAGTTCTGTCTTCTGCTCCAACATGGGATTTCTCACGGTGAGAAAGTTCTGTAAGATTTGTTTGTTTCCATGCCTTAGCTTACGCCTCATCTAAGCTCTCTTCTCAAGGGTACACTGGGATGCTATCAATGTCTACTTCTTCTGTGTTGATAAGGGGTAAACTGCAAGCAGTCCAGCTGCTATCCTTGATAGTCTCAGTCACTCTTTAGGGCAAAATATCTCTTTAACCATTGTTTTATCCTCTGCCATTTGTCCCCTTTTGCTCTTATTTCTACACTGTAAAGTCAGTGATCAACAGTCTCTTCAGTTTTTTAGTCACCTTATACACCAGCTGTCAACTGGACTCCTTTAATTCTAGCAGGGAACATCTGTCTGAGGTTCCAGTTCAGGTACTCCTGGGATCTGGATGGAAATTGTTACAGCTGGACCTACATATATCTCTAGGCACATAAATATCCACCAAGGGTATGTCATATCCGGCACTGGTTAGGCCACACCTTGAATACTGTGTCCAGTTCTGGGCTCCTCAGTTTAAGAGGGATGTTGATATCCTTGAGCGTGTCCAGAGAAGGGCGACAAGGATGGTGAAGGGGCTGGAACACAAGCCCTATGAGGAGCGACTAAGAGAGCTGGGGTTGTTCAGTCTGGAGAAGAGGAGGCTGAGGGGAGACCTTATCGCTCTCTA
>WEKX01013710.1:0-15250 GCA_013390025.1 Pitta sordida | reverse complement strand
CTAAGCTCTCTTCTCAAGGGTACACTGGGATGCTATCAATGTCTACTTCTTCTGTGTTGATAAGGGGTAAACTGCAAGCAGTCCAGCTGCTATCCTTGATAGTCTCAGTCACTCTTTAGGGCAAAATATCTCTTTAACCATTGTTTTATCCTCTGCCATTTGTCCCCTTTTGCTCTTATTTCTACACTGTAAAGTCAGTGATCAACAGTCTCTTCAGTTTTTTAGTCACCTTATACACCAGCTGTCAACTGGACTCCTTTAATTCTAGCAGGGAACATCTGTCTGAGGTTCCAGTTCAGGTACTCCTGGGATCTGGATGGAAATTGTTACAGCTGGACCTACATATATCTCTAGGCACATAAATATCCACCAAGGGTATGTCATATCCNTTAGGTAATAGGTGATAGGTTGGACTTGATGACCTCTATGGTCTTTTCCAACCTTACTGATTCTGTGATTCTGTGAGTCTGTGATATTCTCATGCTATTGAGCCTTTTGGGAATTTTCAAAAGATGCTTCCAGCCTCACTTGAACTAAATAGCCACAGTGTTAGGAAAGGAAAATACTCTGGAAAGGAACAGAATAGGAAAGGAACAGAATAGGAAAGGAACAGAATAGAAAAGGAAATAGTCTAGCTTCTTGCCTGGATCTTCCAATGCCTGATATAGTACTGAGTTCCAACAAGAAATATCAATTGCAGTAATTACACATACACACTTTTCTTCACTAGAATACCTGCAGTGCTTAAGAGCTGAGATATTCTTTCCACTGTATTGCTTCAGGGAGCTTATAATAATTGTTGCAGCTGTGTGCATATCATTTTACTTTAACTGAGTTCCCTCTCATAAGGCATAGACTTGACAATGGCTTTGATATTAATTTTGCACACCAATTCTAGGAGACCATCTTTATAATTTAAAGTGGGAGCTCCATTATGATCCCACTCTGTGTTTCTTGATTTAAGATGAAAGTTTTATTACCCGCCCTATACATTATGGTGGGGTATATTGGGGCTTTTGTGGGTTTTTTTAGTAGTTACACACTTTCCCATACTTTCTGGATAGTCTGGTCCTCCATAAGGTTGCTTGAAGAAATGTCTACTTCTAATCCCTGCATTCAGGCTGAGTCACAGCTAAAGGACTGAAGGATGCCCCATGTATCCTGGGCATTGACTATCTTAGGAATGAGCATTTCAAAGACCCAAAAGTTTCCATTAGTCTAATGGAGAATGGAGACTGACACTGGACTATTGTGGCTTGAATGAAGTGACCCCATTGCTGAGTGCCACTGTGCCTGACGTGCTGGAGCACTTCAGTATGAACTGGAGTCCAAGGCAGTGAGGTGGTATGCCACCATTGACATTGCTAATGCATTCTTCTCCATTCCCTTAGCAGCACTGTACAGGCCGCAGTTTGCTTTCACCTGGAGAGGTGTGCAGTACACCTGGAACCGTTTGCCCCAGGGGTGGAAACACAGTCCTACCATTTGCCATGGTCTGATCCAGACTACATTGGAGAAAGGTGATCCCCCAGAGTACCTGCAGTGCATCAATGTCCTGGTTTGGATACTAAAGGGGTTGTTTTCAAGGAAAAATGGATGAGAAACTGTTAGAGGAACACCAACTTTATTAAAAGAAATATATATATATATATGTGTAATATATATATATATTAGAATGTATGAAAATATATGTGTATAAATCAGACTGAAACTGGCAAACAACAGAAAAGCATCCTAACCATTCCCCCACCACCCACACAAACAGAATATCCCCCAGTAAGTAAATGCTGGGGCACCACAACACAAGCTGCCCACCAAAGCCCAGGCAACAGCCGGGGATTGGCTGCTGTCCCCTCTCAGGGACCAGGGGTTTCCTCAGGGAGAAGGAAAGCAAAGATGGCAGACAAACCCACAAACCGAGAAGCCAGTAGAAGCTGGATCCAGGTCCCAAAGTCCTTCCCTCCTCAGCAGAGAAACAGGCTAGGTCCATGCAGGAAGACACAAGGGAAACAGTAATGCATTCAGGGAAAGCAGGGAGTCCAAGCAAGGCAGCAATCCAGCTATAACAGTGTGCAGCAGTAACAGCTCTCAGAGCACCACCTAGGCAAAAAGCAGGGGCTGCATCTGTGGAACAGTATTTAAAAGCTCTCTTCCCACATTCCCAAAGACAAAAGCACAAGAAACGAGGCTTCTAGGGACTTGAGGTTCCACTCTCTTCAATGGCTTAGTTCCACCCTTTGTCAGAGGGCAGTGAGCTCACCCACAACTCCCAGTGTTCTACATGCCATCCCAGCATTCTCAGGGTCAGCCCGGGGCGGGAAGACTCCTTGCAGGCAGCAGAAATGGCCTCTTCCATGCTCAACCTTATGGTTTTCACAGAGTTGGTAAGGAAACCTTTTCAGGGGCACTCCCCTCTCTCCCGGGCAATTCCTGGAGCCAAGGTCTGTTTGGACTCAGCCCAGGAGGCGCTCAAACTGCAGTACAAGTCCTCCCCATTCCAGGGAAGAGATCTCCCCTGGTCTCTTCCGCCCCCAGGCCCTGAACTCAGAAAGAAAGAGGGGGAAAAAAAACCTGGTTAAAACTTTTCCTCTGTGAGCATTTAAAGAGAGACCTTTGCTCCACCCCACGACAATCAATGACATCATTATATGGGGGAGCACAGCAGAAGAAGTCTTTGAGAAAAGAGAGATTATACAGATTCTCCTGAAAGCCAGCTTTGCCATCAGACAGAGTAAGGTCAAGGTACCTGCCTGAGATCCACTTCCTAGGAGTGAAGTAGGAAGACAGACACTGACAGATCCCAACAGAAGTTGTCAGCAAGATCGCAGTAATGTCTCTGCCAACTAGCAAGAAATGCAAGCTTTTCTATGTGCTGCAGGATTCTGGAGGATGCACGTCCCAGAATACAGTCAGATTGTGAGCCCTCTCTACCTGGTGATTCACAAGAATGATTTCCACTGGGGCCCTAAGCAACAGCAGGCCTTTGAAGAGATCAAAGGGGAGATTACTCACGCAGTAACCCTTGGGCCAGGACAGGACCAGATGTGAAGAACATGCTCTTCTCTGCAACCGGGGATAATGGTCTTTCCTGGAGCCTCTGGCAATAGGTGCCTGGTGAGACTAGAGGCCAACTGCTTGGATTCTGAAGCTGAGGCTACAGAGAGTCGGAGGCCAACTACACCCCAACAGAGAAAGAAATCCTAGAAGCCTATGAAGGGGTTCAAACCACCTCAGAAGTGGTCAGCACAGAGTCAGCTTCACCTGGCACCCTGACTGCTAGTGCTGGAGTGGATTTTGAAAGGGAAGGCTCCCTCCATGCATCATGCCACTGATGCGACATGGAGCAAGTGGATCACTTCGATTACACAGCATGCCCTAATCAGAAACCCTAATCACCCTGGAGTCATCAAGATAATTACCAACTGGTCTGAAGGTGAGGACTTTGGTCTAGCAGATGAAGACAAGGAAGAGAAAGTGATGCATGCTGAGGAAGCTCCATCATACAACCAGCTGTCAGATGACGACAGGAGTTACGCTAGCTTCACTGATGGTTCCTGTTGCACTGTAGGGATGGACTGGAAATGTAAGGCAGCTGTATGGAGTCCCACATGATGAGTTGCAGAAGCCACTGAAGGACAAGATAGATCAAGTCAGCTTGCAGAACTCAAAGCTGTGCAACTGGCTTTAGACATTGTTGAGCAAGAGGAGTGGCCAAAGCTCTACCTTTATGCTGACTTGTGGATGGTGGCCAATGCTCTGTGGGAATGGCTAGACAGATAGAAGAAAGCCACATGGCAACACAAAGGGAAACCCATCTGGGCTTCTGAGATATGGCAGGACATCACTGCCAGAGCAGAGAAACTGATTGTGAAAGTCTGCCACATAGACACACACATGTCTAAGAGTAGAGCCAATGACAAACAGTGTAACACAGCCAGGCAGATTGGGCCACCCAAGTTAAAATGTCACAGGTGCATCTAGATTGACAGCACAAGGCAGAGTTATTCTTAGGTTGATGAGCCCATTATGCTTCAGGTCATCAGGGCAGGCATGCCANAACCCACAAACCGAGAAGCCAGTAGAAGCTGGATCCAGGTCCCAAAGTCCTTCCCTCCTCAGCAGAGAAACAGGCTAGGTCCATGCAGGAAGACACAAGGGAAACAGTAATGCATTCAGGGAAAGCAGGGAGTCCAAGCAAGGCAGCAATCCAGCTATAACAGTGTGCAGCAGTAACAGCTCTCAGAGCACCACCTAGGCAAAAAGCAGGGGCTGCATCTGTGGAACAGTATTTAAAAGCTCTCTTCCCACATTCCCAAAGACAAAAGCACAAGAAACGAGGCTTCTAGGGACTTGAGGTTCCACTCTCTTCAATGGCTTAGTTCCACCCTTTGTCAGAGGGCAGTGAGCTCACCCACAACTCCCAGTGTTCTACATGCCATCCCAGCATTCTCAGGGTCAGCCCGGGGCGGGAAGACTCCTTGCAGGCAGCAGAAATGGCCTCTTCCATGCTCAACCTTATGGTTTTCACAGAGTTGGTAAGGAAACCTTTTCAGGGGCACTCCCCTCTCTCCCGGGCAATTCCTGGAGCCAAGGTCTGTTTGGACTCAGCCCAGGAGGCGCTCAAACTGCAGTACAAGTCCTCCCCATTCCAGGGAAGAGATCTCCCCTGGTCTCTTCCGCCCCCAGGCCCTGAACTCAGAAAGAAAGAGGGGGAAAAAAAACCTGGTTAAAACTTTTCCTCTGTGAGCATTTAAAGAGAGACCTTTGCTCCACCCCACGACAATCAATGACATCATTATATGGGGGAGCACAGCAGAAGAAGTCTTTGAGAAAAGAGAGATTATACAGATTCTCCTGAAAGCCAGCTTTGCCATCAGACAGAGTAAGGTCAAGGTACCTGCCTGAGATCCACTTCCTAGGAGTGAAGTAGGAAGACAGACACTGACAGATCCCAACAGAAGTTGTCAGCAAGATCGCAGTAATGTCTCTGCCAACTAGCAAGAAATGCAAGCTTTTCTATGTGCTGCAGGATTCTGGAGGATGCACGTCCCAGAATACAGTCAGATTGTGAGCCCTCTCTACCTGGTGATTCACAAGAATGATTTCCACTGGGGCCCTAAGCAACAGCAGGCCTTTGAAGAGATCAAAGGGGAGATTACTCACGCAGTAACCCTTGGGCCAGGACAGGACCAGATGTGAAGAACATGCTCTTCTCTGCAACCGGGGATAATGGTCTTTCCTGGAGCCTCTGGCAATAGGTGCCTGGTGAGACTAGAGGCCAACTGCTTGGATTCTGAAGCTGAGGCTACAGAGAGTCGGAGGCCAACTACACCCCAACAGAGAAAGAAATCCTAGAAGCCTATGAAGGGGTTCAAACCACCTCAGAAGTGGTCAGCACAGAGTCAGCTTCACCTGGCACCCTGACTGCTAGTGCTGGAGTGGATTTTGNACTTTTCCTCTGTGAGCATTTAAAGAGAGACCTTTGCTCCACCCCACGACAATCAATGACATCATTATATGGGGGAGCACAGCAGAAGAAGTCTTTGAGAAAAGAGAGATTATACAGATTCTCCTGAAAGCCAGCTTTGCCATCAGACAGAGTAAGGTCAAGGTACCTGCCTGAGATCCACTTCCTAGGAGTGAAGTAGGAAGACAGACACTGACAGATCCCAACAGAAGTTGTCAGCAAGATCGCAGTAATGTCTCTGCCAACTAGCAAGAAATGCAAGCTTTTCTATGTGCTGCAGGATTCTGGAGGATGCACGTCCCAGAATACAGTCAGATTGTGAGCCCTCTCTACCTGGTGATTCACAAGAATGATTTCCACTGGGGCCCTAAGCAACAGCAGGCCTTTGAAGAGATCAAAGGGGAGATTACTCACGCAGTAACCCTTGGGCCAGGACAGGACCAGATGTGAAGAACATGCTCTTCTCTGCAACCGGGGATAATGGTCTTTCCTGGAGCCTCTGGCAATAGGTGCCTGGTGAGACTAGAGGCCAACTGCTTGGATTCTGAAGCTGAGGCTACAGAGAGTCGGAGGCCAACTACACCCCAACAGAGAAAGAAATCCTAGAAGCCTATGAAGGGGTTCAAACCACCTCAGAAGTGGTCAGCACAGAGTCAGCTTCACCTGGCACCCTGACTGCTAGTGCTGGAGTGGATTTTGAAAGGGAAGGCTCCCTCCATGCATCATGCCACTGATGCGACATGGAGCAAGTGGATCACTTCGATTACACAGCATGCCCTAATCAGAAACCCTAATCACCCTGGAGTCATCAAGATAATTACCAACTGGTCTGAAGGTGAGGACTTTGGTCTAGCAGATGAAGACAAGGAAGAGAAAGTGATGCATGCTGAGGAAGCTCCATCATACAACCAGCTGTCAGATGACGACAGGAGTTACGCTAGCTTCACTGATGGTTCCTGTTGCACTGTAGGGATGGACTGGAAATGTAAGGCAGCTGTATGGAGTCCCACATGATGAGTTGCAGAAGCCACTGAAGGACAAGATAGATCAAGTCAGCTTGCAGAACTCAAAGCTGTGCAACTGGCTTTAGACATTGTTGAGCAAGAGGAGTGGCCAAAGCTCTACCTTTATGCTGACTTGTGGATGGTGGCCAATGCTCTGTGGGAATGGCTAGACAGATAGAAGAAAGTCACATGGCAACACAAAGGGAAACCCATCTGGGCTTCTGAGATATGGCAGGACATCACTGCCAGAGCAGAGAAACTGATTGTGAAAGTCTGCCACATAGACACACACATGTCTAAGAGTAGAGCCAATGACAAACAGTGTAACACAGCCAGGCAGATTGGGCCACCCAAGTTAAAATGTCACAGGTGCATCTAGATTGACAGCACAAGGCAGAGTTATTCTTAGGTTGATGAGCCCATTATGCTTCAGGTCATCAGGGCAGGCATGCCACCTATAAATGGGCATGAGACCCAGGGGTGGATTTACCTATGGACATTATTTCCCAGGTTATCCATGAGTGTGAGACATATGCTACAATTAAGCATGCTAAGAGAGCAAGGTCCCTTTGATATGGTGGGAGGTGGACCAAATACAAGTACGGAGAAGGCTGGCATTGATTACATCACGCTGCCACAGAGCTGCCAAGGTAAGCACTATGTGCTTTCCATGGTGGAAGCAACCACTTCATGGTTGGAGACATACCCTGCCTCATGCCACTGCCTGGAATACCATCCTAGGCCTTCAAAATGAAGTTTTCTGGTGACATGGTACCCCAGAATGAATTGAGTTGGACAATGGGACTCATTTCAAGAACAGCCTAGTCAATACCTGGGCTAGGGAGCATGGAATTCAGTGGGTGTTTCATATTCCTTGTCAAACACCAGCCTCTGGGAAGGTTGAAAGGTGTAATAGGCTGTTGAAAACCACTTTGAAGGCATTGGTTGGAGCATCTTTCAAGAATTGGGACCAGCATCTAGCAAAGGCTACTTGGTTTGTCAACACCAGAGGTTCTGTCAACTGACCTGGCCCTGCCCAGTCAGAGTCCCTTCACACCACAGATGGAGATAGACTCCCTATAGCACACTTGAGAGTTATATTAAGGAAAACAGTTTAGGTCAATCCTGCCTCCAGCAGAGGCAAACCTATTCATGGGATTGTTTTTCCTCAGGGGTCTTGGCTGTACATGTTGGATAATGTAGAAAGATGGGGAAACACAATGCATACCTCAGGGGAACCTAATCCTTGGGTAAAAATGCCCATGACACTGTATCTGTGTCTATATCTGTATGTATATATGTGTATATATAGTTGAAATAATGCATGCATGTATATAGTTGGAAGTCCAAGTTCAGCATAGCATGTTGGTATGGGAAAATTTGGGGTAAATAATGTTATGGGTTAACCATTTTTAGGGACTGTTCTCATTACCATGGGACCGGGGCAGGTGGAGGTGTATCTGTGCCAGGGCTGGTGCTCATGTCAGCAGCAATGATGGGGCGGATGGTGACCTTGGCTTGGCAGCAGCATTGCTATGGACACGGCAGCCAGCCTGGCAGAGCCTGGCAGAGCCCGCCTGCATGGCCCTGCATGACCTAAAAATCCTATGCTTGTGGAAAAGACTGTTTCTTCTACTGATGAACTTTTACAGCATGTTTTGCAGAAACTAAATGGTCTCAATATTCAACATGGGAACAAAGCATTTGTTGAGCAGCCACCGGCATACTCCTCTGGCTCCTTTGACCCTACAAGACCAGTGCCTCCTCCTCTATCCTCAGCACCATCTATTCCATTCAATGGTGGAAGAGGTGGAAGAGGTGTCAGAGATTGGGGAAGGGGTGGTGGCTGGGGGAGGGGATCCAGGGATTAAATGGAAAGGCATAATATGGGATGCTATAATAGAAGGGCAAATGCTACCTGCTGCTTTCCCAGCAGTGCCACTGCAGGAGCAACCAGGTTTGCAGCGGGAAGCATTTGATTGGAAACTATTAGAAAGGGCCCATGTGGCAGTCAATCAATATGTTATTCAATCACAATTGACACAACAAATTCTACAATATATTTTCTCAGCAGATTTGCTGGTTCCAAAAGTTTCCAACCAGATTGCCACAGTTTTGCCTACTCCCTCACAACAATTGTTTTTTCTACTAGCCTTGCAGAGGCTATGTGATCAGGAGGTTGCAAAACCACAGCACCAAAATGATCCACTGCATGGGATTCAAATACAAATGCTAATGGGGCAAGGGCAATTTGCAGGCGGTGTGATGCAAGTTAACCTTGCTCCAGAAGTGTAAAAGTTATCTCAAGAGCTTGCTTTTAAAGCACTAACAACATTATGTGATCCAAATCAAACTCATTCATTTATCCATATGTCGTGTTTTGACCCTGGCTGGATGCCAGAGATTCACCACAACCTCTCCTGGAGGAGAAAAACTGGAAAATAAAACTGGTCACAGGCAAAAAAGCAAGGCAAACTACAAGTAAAGAATATAAAGGATTCATTTACTAACTAACAAGGTCAGAACTGTGAAGGAAGCATAATTTAAAGGCAACCTTTCCCCCCACCCCTCCTTCTCTTACAACAGATGTCATATTCCCTTTTTTTCACCAGGAGACAAAGGGGGAACATAGGGTAGGGGTAAACCAGGCAAGTTGGTATTTCTGACCAGATCCAGGGTATGAACCATCTCTCTGCCCTTCCATAAAGTTCTCTCATTCTCTCTCATGAGGGGAAAAGTCTCTCATGACCCCCTCCCAAGTGAGATCTCAACCCGAAGACGACAGTTCTTCCGAAATTCTCTGTGGTCCAAGTGTCACATCACAGGATGTAGGTTTTAAGTACTGGCTTTTTTACTCTGTCATAATGAGCCCATCCCAAAGTACATAGTTCAGATCCTACCACAATGCACAAAAAGTCTGTCCAAAGGATCTCTGCCGAGCTCTCAGCTAGCTCCAGGCTTCTGTTTCTGGGCTCCAAAGAACATCTGCAGTTTTTTCCAGCTTTTATCTCCATCTTCAGTCGTAACTTAGATGGATTCTACATCACTGGTTCCTTTCTCTTTAGTCCATAAGTTTTCACCATGGTCGGTCCAATTCACGAGCAGCAGCGGGATGCCTGGAAGAATATTTCTACCCCTTCTCTCGTGGGCCTGGATGGGCCTTCAATCTCTCAGCCTCCCGGCGCAGGTTCTGAACCGGCCCCTACATCTTGCTATTGAATTTTTTTTTCTTCTCTCCCAAATACGTTATTCACAGAGACATTTCTATCTCTATAACCTTGAATGCCCTGGCAGCGACTGAGCTGAGAGCTGAGCTGTTAACCTCCTCGCTGCCAAAGCAGCAAAAAAGCCCTAAAATAGGACACCATATTATGCAGGGATCAAATGAAACATACTCTACATTTGTTGATAAGGATCCACAAGGCCATTATGGCTCATCCAGATTTAGGAAACTATATGAAAGAAAGGATGTTTCAGATGCTTGCTTATGAGAATGCCAATGAAAAAGCTAAACAAGCTTTGGGAAATTTGCCAAAAGGTGCTGGTGTTGCAGATACAGTTACACCCCATTGTTTGCAAGGAATGGGCCAGGCAAAGGGCCTCGCGAAACATCAAACTCACAAAGACGTGCAGGTCATGAATATGCATGTAGGCCATGCCCATTGCTCCACCCCCCGCACTCTGGAGCGCTGCGGACAATTTTCCGCTCCTTCCCATGGGCTCTCTCAGGACAGGGGAGCAAAGGGAACTGTTTCTGAGCAGCTGCTGTGACCATGTGTGTGCGCAGTCCAAACGCCACGCCGCTGCTTCCCCCCTTAGCCCCCCCCCCCGGTTGCGGTGCTTGCGCCGGCCCCAGTGGCCTCGCGCCGGCCCACACGTGCTNTATTGGAGTTTCTTTCCCTTCAACATCCACCGGTCCCAGTAGAGGCAGCACTGCCCGGGCTTTGACTGGGCTTAGGGTAACAAGGAATGACATGCCTTGTGGTGGTGCTGCGCTGAGTCTTAGCAGAGCACACAAGAGACACACAGGACAGGGTCAGGGACCGGGGCACGGTGCCACAGGGCTCTAAACATCATTGCGAGCTGTAGAAACTGCGCCCCCTCCCTGCGCCACATGCTCTCCCTGCACTGCGCGCCCACAGGGAGCACCAGCACCGCCCCTCGGCAAAGCAGAGGCACTGCGCATGCGTCAGCAAGGAAACTTTCGCAGATCTCTGAAACTGAACTGTGAGAAATTTTCCTCGCAAATCCCCGGGGTCGTAATGGACAGGTCGCAATGCAGCGGGGATTCACTGTACATTAGAAAGAATGTTACAAGCTAACAAGGCAGCTTATGCTGCAGCAGCAGTGAAAGGCGCTGTTGAGCCTCTCTTGCAAGATAAAAATAAAGGAGGAAAATTGAAAAAGGATAAAAAATATTTTAATTGTGGAAAAGGGGGTCATTCTAAAGCACAATGTAAATTATTAAAACTAACAAAATGGTGTGATAATTGTAAGAAAAATAATCGCACCACAGTTGGATGTCAGAATAAGGGTAACGGGGGAATCAGCGCGAGGACCCTGCATGCAACGAAACAAGTTCAGGGTCCCTGGTCTGCAACTGCCCTGCAATCGTATGTTTGGACACCACCCACTCCACAACTTCAGGAAATGCCGGAGTGGATGTGGAAACAGCAGTAGATACTACATTAGTTACAACAGAAGTATGCCTTGTTGACAGCAACATGCAAGGACCTTTAGGTCATGGTTTTTGCACATTGCTCTTAGGACGCTCTTCAACATCAAGACAAGGTATATTTGTTCTGCCACGTTTATTGATGCAGATTATACAGGTATTATAAAAATCATGGTTTATACTCTTAACACCACCTGTTCTTATTCCAAAAAGTAGTCAAATTGCTCAATTAGTACCCTTTTTTCCAAGTGTACTGCAGCCAGGAGAACCAGTTCATGGAGATAGAGGATTTGGTTCGACTAGACTACCGGAAGTGTTATTGGCAATGGATATTCAAAAACCAAAACCAGAAACGATAGTTAGATTGTTCACAAAAAAATGGGGATAAACATCAATTAAAAATGATTATTGATACAGGAGCAGATATAAGAATTATCTCTGCCGTACTGTGGCCAAACAATCAATGCTCAGTTGGGAGTTTTTGGAATAGGGGGGGTTCAGTCCACAAAAATTAGCCGAGAACCCATTGCTTTTCAATTTCCTGATGGTGTAACAGTTTCCACTCGCCCATATGTTATGAATGTTCCCATTTCACTACTAGGGAGAGACCTGCTCAGCCAAATGAATACAAAAATTGTTACTCAACCTTTTTAGCAGCAGCCATTGAAGAGCAGCCGATTATGAAAATAAACTGGAAAACAAAAGACCCAGTTTGGGTCAATCAATGGCTGCTTAAACAGGATAGGCTTCTCAAGGTCCAGGAATTAGTGAAAGAACAACTGCAAGCAGGTCACATAGTACATTCCAATAGTCCTTGGAACACACCAATATTCACAATACTGAAAAAGAGTGGCAAGTGGCGACTGTTGCACGATCTGAGAGCAGTTAATGCAGTCATGGAAGATATGGGGTCCTTACAACCAGGTCTACTGTCTCCAGTCATGATACCAGAAAATTGGGAATTGTTAATAATAGATTTAAAAGATTGTTTCTTCACTATTCCACTACATCCTGATGATGCAGAAAAATTTGCATTTTCTGTCTCATCGACAAACAAAGCAGAACCAGCCAAAAAGTATCACTGGGTTACTTTGCCCCAAAGTATGAAAAATTCACCAACAATGTGTCAAAATTTTGTTGCATGGGCATTGGAACCAGAGAGAAAACAGTTTCCAGAATTAATTATTTACCACTATATGGATGATATATTAATAGCAGGGAGGGAACTGAATACCAACTGCATCCTGACTACAGTCACAAAGGAATTAGAAAAAAGAAGCCTAAAAATAGCACCTGAAAAAATACAAAAACAAGATCCATGGAAATATCTGGGCTGGATAATCACTCGCGGTACAGTATGACCTCAAAAGGTAACACTTAATACAGAAATTAAAAACCTTAGCGATGTTCAGAAACTAGTTGGAGACATACAATGGGTACAAAATCTCTGCGGAATAACAAATGATGATCTGGTACCACTTGTTAAAGTGTTAGGTACCTCCACACAGGCAAGTGAGCAACAGTGCCTTCAAGAGGAGCAAAAACCAGCCAGAAATAAGTGAAAAAATTGTGCATTGTCAGTGAAAAAATTGTGCATAGTCATGCTGACAGAGTGGTAGAGGATAATCCTCTTATGTTAATGTTGAACACTTCCTGTAAGACAAGAAGGCATCCTTTTGCTCTCATTATGCAATGGATCTCTCAAAGACATAATCTGTTACGAATTTTAGAATGGATATTTTAGTTATTCGACCAAAGAAAACTATAGTAACGCAACCAGAACTATTTGCTCAACTAATCATGAAAGGATGGACACAAATGCAGGAAATTACAGGAACTGAACTTAAAACAATATTTGTGTCTGTTGTACAAGAATATTTAGAATGGTTACAACATGTGTCTGTTGATATTCAAATTGCTTTGACTGGATTTACAGGAGATGTTACTAACAAATATCCAGCTCATAAATTGCTACCTATGGTACAAGATCAAACCTTTGAGCTGGAAACCAATCTTTCAGAAGTTGCCATAAAAGGAGTTACTGTTTTCACTGATGCAGGGAAGAAATCACATAAAGCTGTTTGTACATGGAAAAATTTTAATGGTCATTGGAGAGAACATGTGATTGGAGGACAAGCATCAGATACTTTAACAAAAATTGGAGCTAGAAGATGTAACATAGGTGTTGGAGTTTTGGAAGGTGGAACCCTTAAACATAGTATCAGACTCATTTTATGTTGTCAGGGTAGTGAAAAGAATAGAATGATCAATGTTGTGAGAAGTCACAATAGGACTCTTGCAGATTTGTTACAACAGTTATTACTCCTATTAACAAAAACAGAAACTGAATATTTTATCACTCATATTCAGAGTCACCAAATGAACGATGGCCTGGCTATAGGTAATAATCGGGGTGATCAATTAGTTGCACCTGTATGGACAGGACCATCAGTAAATTTATTTGAACAGGCTAGGCAATCACATGAATTTTTTCATCAATCTGCAAAAATACTTTCCCGTCAATTTCATATACCTCTCACAGACGCCCAAGGCATTGTTAAGTCATGTCCTGCATGTCAAAGAGATGGGTTTGGAATTGGTGTAGGTGTGAACCCTAGAGGATTACAGCCCCTCNTCTGCAGTACTGGTTCTCTCTCTCTCTGGTCCATAGGCTTTCACTATGGTCGGTCCAATTCACAAGCAGCAGCAGGACGCCTGGAAGAACATCTGTACCCCTTCTCTCGTGGGCCTGGATGGGCCTTCAATCTCTCAGCCTCCCAATGCAGGTTCTGAGCCGGCACTCTACATCTTGCTACTGAGGTTTTTTTCTTCTCTCCCAAATACGTTATTCACAGAGACGCCTCTATCTCTATAACCTTGAAGGCCCTAGCAGCACTGAGAGCCCAGGCAAGAACTGAGTTGTTAACCGCCTCGCAGCCAGAGCAGAAAAAAAATCCCTAAACCATAACAACAACATAGATAACAAGGTGGGCAGCCTACCTTCCCTACAAGTCAGGACTCAGTACCTAAGTCCTTTAGGCTCTTCTTTGAAAGCCATTGGTCCTTTATTTAGGACAAAATCACAGCAGCAAGAAGCTAAAGCCTCCCCCATGCCCAAAGTTATATAGAAACACTGATTAAGACAGCTGTACCTGACTCTCCCTTCTTCTGTACAAACCTGCCTTCACAATCCAAACCAGGTGCTAAAGACAGTGCCACAATTCATTAATCCTTTCCAGCCATAATGTTTTTTAATGCCATGTTTATATGCCCCTGCAGAAAAAGGAGAAAACAGGTATTTTGTGTATCTTCAACAAAAAGAGGTTTTAATAGGATTCAGAAAGGTCTAAACATATTTTACTATTTTGGTTGGAAAAGGTCATCCAGTCCAACCACAGTCTAACCTCATCCAACTAACACACCTATCCTAAGGCCTAAAACCTAACCTAACACCTGATACCCTGCCTCCACCTGATATCAACATACCACAACCCCTGTCCTGATATCAAGTCAGACTACTAAGTGTATCATCCAACCTCTTCTTAAACAGCTCCAGAGACGCTGCCTCCACCACCTCCTTGGGCAGCCCATTCCAATGAGAGATCACTCTCTCTGTAAAGAAATGCTTTCTAATATTAAGTCTAAACCTCAATGCAGCTTTATACAATGACCTCTTGTTCTATCACANTTCTATCACAAGTAACTGGAGAGAAGAGACTGACCCCCTCCTGTATACAACGCCCTTTCAGGAAGTTGTAAAGAGCTATAAGATCAGCCCTCAGTCTCCTCTTCTCCAGGCTGAACAGTCCCAGCTCTCTCAGTCGTTCCTCCGAGGACTTATGTTCCAGCCCCTTCACCATCCTCGTTGCCCTTCTCTGGACACTTTTGAGGATTTCAATATCCCTTTTAAACTGAGGAGCCCAGAACTGAACACAATACTCAAGATGAGGTCTCACCAGTGCTGTGTAGAGTGGGAGAATAACCTCCTTATTTCTACTGGCCATGCTGTTCCTGATAAAAGTCAGGACACCACTGGCTTTCCTGGCAGCCTGGGCACACTGGTGGTTCATGCTAAGCTTTCTATTCACCAGCACTCCCAGATCC